>JANSMH010000062.1:0-110643 GCA_029299595.1 Grosmannia serpens | reverse complement strand
AGAGCTGGGGGGGGGGGGGGTCCGGGGGGGGGGGGGGGGGGGGGGGGGGGGGGGGGGGGTAGAAGAAGGGAGGAGTAACGGCGGCTGTGGCACAGACAAGCACTTTGCGAGGCGTTCCCGGGCGCAGATAAACGAGCTCGGCTGCGAACAAGGGTGTCGGCGTGGCCGTTGGCTCTCTGGCAGGTTTAGCTGGCGACGAGTTCAGCCGTTGCAGGATATCTTATCTGCCAAAGCGAGGCGAAAGGGGGGGGGGGGGTCAAGAAGTCGAGAGCAGACGGGCCGAAGAGCACGAGACGCTCTCTCTGCCGCGGTGGATGGGAATGGGAGAGAAGCCGGGGCCGAGCTGGTTTGCGGCCTTTGGAGGGATCATGTGAGCATGGCAGACTGCAAAGAAGTCGTCGTGGTGCGTGTCTGGCGAAGAAACTTGCAGGGACAAGACAGCCTTTCGCAGCGCTAAACTTTGGCTTTGGGGCAATATGCGCCTAGTGGTATTGTAATCCGTTTTTCAGGGCACTAGGTTCCAAACGGAACGCTGCGGGCGGTGGGGATTGGCCGGACACGACGGAGGTGCGAAACGCCGGTGGGCAAGAAGCACAGAAGAAAGGGGAGGTACGCTGCAGCACACATGGAAGAAGTGGGGACAGGTCTACGAGTACAGGGAGGGAAAGAGGCCGGTTGGCCGTTCGGACCAATCACAACCGCCAGATACGGGTGCTGGGCCTTGTGGCAAGTGCATCCGACGCCGTAGTGGGCCGTTTGCCCACAACGCTCCTGCCCGCGAAGCGAAACCCAAGAAGCGATTAGGAGAGCGCAGCCGCGAACGACCAAGCCCGCAGCAGCGCCTGCCCGTACCCACGAGAACACCTGCATCTGCACCTGCCACCTCCGGCATCTGCCCACGACAACCGATTTACGAGCGACGCGATCTCGTCCTGGTCTTCTCAACGCAAAGACTCGACCGTCTGCACGTCTGCCCGTCTGCCCGTCTGCCCGTCTTTGCTGCAGCCTCGGGACAGCCCTACCCCTCCCTCGACCTCGTCGCCCGTCAGACATCGCAGCCCCAGCACTGCGCGCGCCCACCTGACGAGTAGCAAGGCCCGTCTTGTGGGGACCCCCCCCCCTGTCGACCACATCGGCCACATCTGCCACGTCTGTCCGGCTGCCGGCTACCGGCTCCGTCCTGTTCTGCCACCAGCAGCACCAGCATCGACACCACGACTCGCGCGGCTTTCTCAGCGTCACAACTCTCCTGCACGCGTGCTGCTGACCGCCAATCTGCCGCCCTGCCGTCCTGCCCGTCTTGCCGTCCTGTCTCTCTCTTCGACATCAAAGGCGCTAGCCATCAGTCTCAGCCGGGAGGCCAGGAGACGACGAGCAGCTGTCTCATCTCACCGGCCTGCCGCTGCTACCGACCACGACTGCAGCTTCCAGGGGCTCGGGCGAGCTCTGGTGGGCGCGCATGCAGGCACGCAAGAGGGAAAGTCCTACGACTGCCGTAAAACCACGCGTGCGGCCTGCGCTGCCGTCCTGACGAGGCAATAAACTTCAGTTTAACCCCCCCCCCCTCTCCCCTCCTCCCACGTTCTTTATCTCGCCACCATGCCGCGCTCTAGCTTCTCCGAAAACCCCCTGCTTCGGGTGTCGCGACCGGTGTCTGCCTGCTCACGATGTAAGTTGCGGTTTTCTGCTCCATATTTGCGTCCTTCCTCTGGCTGACAAGGAACAACGACGACGACAGGCCGAGCTGCAAAAGTAAAGGTGAGCAGCGCCTTCGCCCTGACCCCGCCTGCCGAAAGCCGGAATGGCCCGTTCGCACTACTGACCGTTTGATCGCAGTGCGATGGAAAGCTGCCGGCGTGCACGGCCTGCGAAAAGGCTGGGCGCGAGAGCGACTGCTCTGCTGCCAACGACCAGTTTGCTCGCGGCAAGGAACGAAGGTAGCCCCCTTCTCCCCGTCTCCCGTCGGCTGCGCCTGCTGCAGCTTCCTCCGTACTGACGCCAGCAGCTATGTGGCCGCGCTGGAACTCCGCGTCGAGAAGCTCGAGCGCCGTCTTGCATATGCCCGATCGCGCACTGCCTCCCTCGCCCTCCACGAGAGCGACCCTTCCATGCTGGCGCTCTCCAACAACGACCGCAAGGACTCGCTCGCTGCCATTGGGGACGCCATCAACCGCAGGGCGGCCCGGAAGCGCGAGATCTCCGACGTCAACTCGTTGCTATCCGACTTTGGCTACCTGTGAGCCTTTTTCTTATTTTTCTTCCTTTTCTTCCTTTCTTTTCTTGCTTTCCTTTTCTTGCTTTTGCTCTACATCGCCCGCTTACACCCTGCCAACCAGCTCTGTCAACGCCACCACCCGCGACTTTGAGCCGTTCGTCGGCAACATGACCTTTGCCAGACTGGTGCTGGCCGCAACCGCCAACGATCCCCTGCCCGACGGAGTCCAGCTGCCGTTGAGAATCCCCCTGCGACAGACTGCCTACGATCTCGTCCAGCACTATCTCGCGCACATCCATACCCTCATCCCGTTCTTTGCCGAGACCACCATCCTCGCCCATCTCGAAGAGCTGTATCACCAACACCACCTCGGCCCAACACACCTCCCACAACTCCGTCCCAATATGCGCGATGCCGACTACTGGATGTTCTACATGGTGCTTGCCATTGGCTCCGCCTTCCAGAGCTGCAGCCGTCAAGACAGCTTCTACACCAACGGCGTCCAGTTTGCCGTGCAGGCCATGCGCTACGCCGACGGCGCCCTTGCTCCTGGCCGCAGCACCCAGGTCCAGTCGCTGCTGCTGCTAACCGTGTACTCCATGGTCGACCCAACCCATTTTGACAGCTGGCAGCTCATCGGCATCACCTGCCGTGCCATTGTCGACCTCGGCCTGCACCAGGATCCTCCACGGTCACAAAATATGGATGCCGCAGCGTTGGATGCGCGTCGCTGCACGTTCTACTGTGCATATGCCCTTGACCGGTAGGGCTCCTCTCTCTCTTCTCTGCTTCGATTCACGTGTCTAATCATCCCATACGTCCAGCACCATAAGCATGGTGCACGCCCGCGCCTTTTCGTTTACCGACGACGGCATCAACGTGGCCTTTCCGTCCTTGATAGGACGCAGCTATCCACGGCCTCAATTCAACATGTCCGGACCGGGTCCCCGGCCTCCGGCGCAGTCTGCGGCAGCGAACCAGGTGCCAGTGTCCCCCTCATCACAGGTACCACCCACAAGCCCTGCGCTTCTCATATTCCAACTGCGACGAGCCCAGTCCCACTGGTACCAGGCCTTGTACCAGGCCGATCCAGCAGAGCCGCTTCCCGACCCGACGGCGTTTGTATGGCGCATGTGTGCCGACATGCGCGAATGGGCTGATGCGCTGCCGGCCAGCCTTCCGGCGAACATCCGCGAGACGTTTGAGCTGGAGCTCCAGTACAGCTACGTCTATTGCATAGCTCCAAGCTCGCGCGCACCGCTGATGACCGCATACGGCCGCATGCTCATCTTCGAGCACGTCATCGCGTACGTGGACCGCATCATTCCAGAGTCGGAAAACGCAGTGTCAAAAGTGGCCTGGCGGACGTACCACGATGCCCTGCGGGTATTCTTCATGGGCAACCAGTTCATTGCCGTGCTGCGAGACGCCTCGGCCGCCTCGGCCATCTTGGCCGGGGGCGGATCTGTTCCCATGCCGCTGGCCCTGCCGGGCGAGGCACCTCCACCACCAATGCCGAAAGCTGTCATGCGGAACCAGGGCGACGGTCGTGGAGCAGGGAACGGCGACCTTTATGCTGCAGGGCCGTCCAACATTGAGCGTGCCATCTCTTGCATAGACCGTGTCGGCTGGATTCTGAGTGCGTTTGGCAACAGGTGGACCGGAGCGGAACAGCTAGCTTCTAATTTCCAGACAATTAGCCGGGCCGTTTTGGACGACTTGTGGGCTCGTCGGGCCACGGCAGGAACGCAAAATGCACCTGAACCTGTCCATCAATATCAACACCAGCACCAGCACCAGCACCAGCAACAACAACAGCAGCAACAGCAACAGCAACAGCACCAGCAACAGCATCAGCAACAGCAACAGCAACAACAGCAACAGCAACAGCAACAACAACAACAACAACACCATCAGCAGCAGCAGCACCACCACCACATGCAGCAACATCCACAACACCAACAACCCCAGTTTGCGATTCCGCAGACAATGGGAATGATGGGTACGGGTCTTCCACTACATATGCAGTTCCAGCCACAGCAGCTTCGGCAGCCGCCACAGCAGCTCCGACAGCTGCCCGTTCACTACACCACGCCACTGCCTCCATCTGCAAGATGATGGGCTTCCAGAGTTTCTCATTTGTTGGGAGTTTTGTCTGGTTTTCTTGGGAGCAACACGACAGGGTCAATTTCGCATGGATGCAGTATCGGGTGGATCACATAATTCATAGGGCGGCGTCTTCCTGGAGGGATCGATGGCCGTACATGTATGAACGGTATGGCTCAGAGCATGCTTCACTGTTGGTTTCTTTTCATGCAGTCCCAGTTGTTTACTCTTCAGTGAACGGATCGTTGATTCATGCCCATGCCGCTGGGCGAGTACGAATGACGTAATCAAAACCAAAGCCTGTCGGTGGCACTGTCCAAGACCTACATTTTAGGCTGCGAAATGCAGATTTCCAATACGCGAGATTTATCTAATGACATTGCCAACAACTTGCAGTCTGGAACTTACCAGCCTGCCTTTTATAAGACAGTACGATTGTAAGGAGTAAATAAGTAGCCCGAATAAATAAGATCTCAAAAGTCAATCAGCGTCAATGTACAAAGCCATGCGATGACCCTTGCCACCAACAAGGCGGATGAGGAAATCGACCCAGATGACCTCATCCGAGAACTCGCCGGGACGTCCAGGCGGGCCTGGCGGACAGGGCCGGGCGGAGGGGGTACGGACGAGGTGGTAGCGGACGGCGGTCAGCGGCAGCAGGGTGGAGACGGAGCCGATGTCGCCCATGCTGTCCTGCAGAAAGTACTCGATGGACTGGCAGATGTTGCTGGTCATGGTGCGGGCGACCTTGGCGGCGTCGTCGGCGGCAGCCAGCGGAGAGATGGGCGGCGGTGTGGAAGTGTGGGGAGGGGATGTCGGGGCGGGCACGACGGCGCCGGTGGCCTCGAGCGCGGCGATGCGGCGGTAGAGGTGGTCCATCTGGGCGTGGACAAAGAGGACGATGAGCCAGTAGAGGATGATGGCCTGGCCGACGAAGAAGGCGGGAAAGTGGAAGGCGACGGGAAAGGGGCGGCCGCGGGCGCTGCTGCTGTCGTCAAAGACGGGGCAGTGCAGGGCGGACAGCTCGGGCCAGTAGAGCGGCCCGGCGACGGTGGCGCGCAGGTCGCGCTGCCAGCGGTGCAGACAGGTGTCGACGTCGACGTAGCGGGCGATGAGGGCGCGGTAGCCGGCGGCGAGGTCGGCGGGGGCGGCGGCGGAGGCGGCCAGGGCGTCGGTCTGCTCCATCAGCACGGGGATGGCGTACATGTGGTCCATGAAGCGGTCGTGGGGGTTCTTGGCGACGTCCTGCCAGGGCTGCTGCAGCCACTCGGGGCGCGAGAGGAAGTTGCTCTGGCGGTTCATGATGGCGTAGATGAACTGATTAGTCAGCGGGGGCAGAAGGGGAGAGGAAGGGGAGAGGAAGAGAAGAGGAGGAAGAGGAAGAGGAGGAGGAGAGGTAGAAAAGAGGAAGAAGACGAAGAGAAGACGAAGAGAAGACGAAGACGAAAAAAGACAAGAGAGAGAACGAGACAGCGAGACAAAGAGAGAAAACCGGGCCACGCACATTCTGGACGCGCAGAAAAACAAAGAGGGCGTGGGCGAGGGGGGTGGTGTGGGCGTCGGGTCCACGGAGCTGGAGCAGGGCGAGGCCGCCGTCCTGGTGGGCGAGGTAGGCGGACGAGCGGCGGGCGGGACACTCGGCGAGCTCGTACATGGAGAGGGTGAGGCAGGCGGCGAGGGTCTGGTCGCGGCGGCGGGCGCGGGGGTCGTCGACGGCGGCCTGGAGCAGGCGGAGGCCGCGGGTGTAGAGGGTGAGGCTGTGGCGCACGAGGGCGTCGTGGCCGGCCTGGCGGCCGACGCGGGCCATGCAGAGGGCGGCCATGGCGGTCTCGAGCGCGGGCGAGCCGTCGAGGGCGGCGTCGGGGAGGTGCATGAGCCAGTTGCGCGGCCGCGGGCCGGCATGGCCGCCGCCCCGACGGCGGCTGCCGCCGGCGGCGCAGCCCTGCAGCAGCTCGGCCGGCAGGTGCAGGTCCAGGAAGGCCGGGAACAGCTGCTCGCGCCAGGCCGCGTCGGCGGCCACGGCCGGCGGCAGCAGCAGCAGCATCGGGGGGGCGCCCGGGGGGGCGCCCGGGGGGGCGCCCGGCGATGCGCGACCGGGGACGGCGGCGGCGGTCCCGGCGGCCCTGCGCCATCGCCTCTGCCGGGCCGTCGTCTCGAGGTCGCCCGTGGCCAGCGTCTTCGCGCGTGCCGTCGGCGTCGGCCCCGGCCGGCGTCGCCAGCGGCCCTGCGTCGTCACGCTCGTGCCCGCGGCCTCGTCTGCCGCCAGCGGCGCCGCACACGCCACGTCCGACGACAGCACAAAGGCCACCGGGCGCTTGTAGCCCGTGCACAGACGGCTCGCCCGGCCGCAGTTGGCACACGTCGGCTGGCCGCCATCGCACTGTGTGCACGTGTCAGTCCAGAGCCAAAGTCGGTGGACGGACGGGGGGCTCTCCACCCCGTGCAGACACGCACCTTGACCTTTCTCTGGATGCAGGTGTTGCAGCCCTTGGATCGGCCAGGCACGCCCACCATGTCGCCAGGCGATCCGACCCTGCCGGCACAGACGGTTCCAGCCTCAAGGGCCTTGGCTCGAACGGGGGGTGGGCTGAAGGAGGACGGACAAGGGCAGTGGACATCAGGCCTGCCAAGACGCTGGTGCGGCCAGAAAATCAATCGTCAGCAGCATGTCTTTCCGGGCATACGGTCAAGCGAGAGAACGTCGGCAAAAATAAATATATATTGACGGCATCGTGTGGCTGAGCCAAAGGACCTTTGCTCTGCCTTCTGACAGCGCCCGTTGTCTCCGCCCGCCAGACGTTGGACCTGTCTGCGCTAAACCCAAATAGGCGTGATTGTGCGAGAGCTTGTTTGTCCGTCTTACTAACGAGCCCCTCCCTCGATGACTCATCTTTGCCCAACGGTCTTCGAGCGGGGAACAAAGCAACGGCTTCAAAGCTGCCTGGCCGCACTGCGACTCTTCAGCCTCCGCCTTATCTGCCGTTTACCCGGCGGCGCCGGCGTGCAACCGTGCGTGCGATTGCGATATCGGCAGGATAGCATATCGGCCGCCGATCCAGACTCTGTGCGGGAGCAAAAGTCTTGGCCGGATCGTCGCCACTTTGTCGCAATCTCCCCCCACCGATGGCGAGGGGAACCACTCAGGTTGCTCCGCGGCGCGCATAGTGCTTCGTGGGGGGTCGCCTCTGCAGCATCGACCGTGCTTGCGTCGGCGACGCGGGGAGAGGAGGGCAGCGCAAACCGCACTGCCGCCCGTCCTTATCGGCCTGTGTGCCGGCAGACGCAGCCATGCTGGTGTGGCCTGGGAGACTTAAAAGAGCGCGTGGCCGGTCGAGCGAGAGAGAGGACGGGACAGCCGGACCAGACGACCCAATTCCCCCTGCATCCCCTCCCCCCTCCTCACAGTCATCATGGGCAGCCTGGCAGCGGACGTGGTGATCAACCCGATCGACCCGTCGGTGGAGGGCATGTTGAGCGAGCAGACCAAGGCGATCTACAACAAGTACCAGGGTGAGTCCGTGTTGTGTTTGTGCAAGCCCGTCGTCGGCCGTCTGCGTGTCTGACCGCTGCAGCCTGCCGCCTGCGCGCCGACCAGGTCAGCTTCGAGGAGTACGACGCCGACCGGGCCAGGTACACGTTTCCGCGCGGCGAGGTGGCGGCGCCGCTGTGCGCCGTGGGCGAGACGAGGCTGCTGCGCGTGCCGGTGACGGCGCCGGCGGGCGAGATTGCCGTGCAGCTGTACCGGCCGACGGCAGCGCGGCTGGCGGCCACGCCGACGACGGCCACGGCCGACGGGCTGCTGCCGCTGTACGTCGACTTCCACGGCGGCGGCTTCGTGCTGGGCGGCCTGGCCGACGACGACCCCCTCTGCCGCCGCCTGTGCGAGGGCGCCGGCTGTCTGGTCGCCAACGTGGCCTACCGCCTGGCCCCGGCCTTTCCGCACCCCGTGCCCACCACCGACAGCTGGGCCGCGCTCCGCTGGCTCGTCGGCCACGCCGCCGAGCTCGGCATCGACCCGCGTCGCGTCGCCATCGGCGGCCTCTCGGCCGGCGGCTGCATCGCCGCCGCCCTCGCCCAGCTCGCCCGCGACGACCCCGACCTGCACCCCCTCGTGCTCCAGGCCCTCATCGTCCCCGTCCTCGACGCCCGCTACATGCCCGTCCGGGGCCGTCCCGGCTCCGATGGCTCCGTCCCCTACGACTCCTACCGCTCCTGCGAGTTCGCCCCCATGCTGCCCATCGCCCGCCTCGTCTGGTTCTACAACCTCTGGCTCGGCACCGGCCCCGACCGCAACGCCCGCGCCGCCGACGTCCTCGCCTCGCCCATCACCGCCCGCTCCCTCGCCCGCCTCGCCCCCGCCTCCTTCCACGTCGCCGAGGTCGACCCGCTCCGCTCCGAGGCCCTCGCCTACCACGACATGCTCCTCGCCGCCGGCATCCCCAGCCGCTTCACCGTCTACAAGGGCGCCTGCCATCCCTTTGGCCAGTGGGACGGCGCCCTCGATGCCGCCCAGGAGTTTATCACCCACCTCACCGAGGCGCTCAGCCGGGCTTTCAAGCAGACGTGAACATAGCATGGTCGTATCATACAAACCCCAGCAGAGAATCCAGAAGAATAAAAATACAACAAGCACGTTCCCATGCCTCTGATTCCATCCACTGTGCTCCAGGGAAGGCACGGACTGCGGCGTCGCAGCATCGGCTGTCGGCTAGCCTGGCTCTGGAGTTAAGCGTATTCGAACAGACTACGAGTACGTAAGCATGTGAAAACTGTTCGCATTGATGACTAAGAAAGCAACCCCAGGCGCAATTCAATAGTGTCTACATAGTACGATAATCCCTCGCCTTGTCCATTTTGAGGTGTCTCTGGCCCTTGCCTATTTAATGCCTCTTCAAATAAAACTTGCGCAACCCCCAAATAACAGTGGCAAATCAGCATAGTGCATCCATCTTTATCTCCCGCTCCGGCCATTCCCCACGAGTCGATCCACTTAAAAGACGCCTTGATGTCCTCCGTAAATAAATATTCCCATCCCATCGCTCAACATTGTTTCCCACCCACCTCAATGATTCAGACTCTGACGCACGGCTGCAGGGAGCCGCGCCGGAATGTCATCATTGTCCGACGACGAGTCCGACAGCTCCACCGGATACGTCGAGCTCATGTGCATGGCCGATGCCGTCGTCTTCTGTATCGCCAGCGCCGCGGATGCCATCTTGGACGGCGTGTAGCCGTTCGGCAGAGACGGCGACTTGCGCGTCCGGTCCGTCATCTCGTCGCTGTCGTACTGCGTCGCCCGGTGGCCGCTGCCCATCCCCAGAGGCCCCACCAGCCGCGAACGCTTCACCTCGTGGCTGCTGCTGCTGCTGCCGCCTCTCGCGTTCGCTCCCGCCGCCTCGCCCTCGCCCATCCCCCTCTTGCCGCCGTTCCCCTGCGACGGCGGCATCATCTGGCTGTCGCTCGCCTGCTTCTGGCTCTGGCTCTGGCTGCCGCTCTCCCCGTTGCCGCCCAGCATGCGCACCCGTTCCGCATCGATCTCGGCCCGGGTGCGCCTCTCACGCAGCCGCACACCGTATTTCCTGCGGATCCCCGACTGCCGCGTGCCAAACGAGTTCTTCAGCCCGTCAAGCCGGCTGCGACGTTCTATCGGGTCCGGATTGGCTTCGGCCTCGCGCATCTTCTCGCCGTAGCTCTCCTCCGCCTGCCGCAGCTCCTCTTCCAGCGCGGCCTTCAGTTCCGGGCTCAGGTGGGCATATGCATCGATCCCCCGTGACTTGGCCACCGAAGCCGGCGACGAATACTGCGTCTGCGGTGGCTGCGACGAGCCCGTGTGCTCACCGCTCTCCGGTGGCGGCCGGGACGGGGTCGCAGCGTGCTTATGCGGCGCAGCCGGCAGGGGCAGGTGAGACGTCTTGCCTGCTGTCGATGCCGCAGACTGCGGCTTTCTCCCAGGCGCCCCCGGCTTCCCCGGCGTCTCCGGCATCTCCGGCGTCTCCGGCGTCTCCGACGTCTCCGACGCCGCAAGAAAGTTACCACACACCTTGTTCGTCTTGTGCTGCAGAGAGGGGTCCGGTCAGCTGTATCCTTTGATCACTTTACAGACAGGGCTATCCTCACATATTCTTGGCCAAGCTTCGTGCAGAAGCCCTGGCCGCAATATTCGCAAGTACGCTTGAACTCGGCATGATGCTTGGGGGGCAGTCGTTTGCAGATCTCTTTCCGCATATGCTGATGGCCACATTAGTACGTCGAGCGAGCGGCACGGCCAAGAAAGCGGACGTGTACGTACAAATAGGTATGGCTCTTCGTATTGAAACAGCCGGTTGCACATATGGCATTGCCACTTGGGCTGGGGCGACTGCACGGCCTGCGGCTGCAGCTGCGGCTGCGGCTGCGGCTGCGGATGCGGCTGCGGCTGCGGATGCGGCTGCGGATGCGGCTGCGGATGTGGCTGCGGCTGCGGATGCAGGGCCGGAACAGCAGCTGGAACGGCAGCCGGAGCGGCAGCAGGAGGCGCAGCTTGCTTCTGAACCGGGCGACCGTTGGTCGGTGGTGTGAAGGCCGGCTGGTGTTGCGGTATCACGCGTTCCTGGCCATTGTACGGAGCCTCTTCGACGATATCATCCGGCTCGTAACCAAGGCGTTCGGCTCTGGCCAGGGCATTGATCAGCGGCTTGGCCTCGATGGTACGAAGACGCAAGCTCAGGGCGGCGTCGAGAAAGCGGCTGCTGGCCTTGGAGAGGATGGCCGGCGCCAGCTGGTCAATGTCTGACGCTGTCAGATGGCCGATCAGCTCCTCCTTTCCCACGTCGACCATGTCTCGGCCAAAGTCGCGGAAGGACTTCCTGACCGCGGCCGGTGAGATGTGGCGAACAACCGCGTTCATCTGTTCGGGGTCAGTGTCAGCTGCACGACGCATGCAACGGGAGAGCGCGCAACGTCACGTACCAGAAAAGCCTCATGGAACTCGGTGCCCACAACGCACTTCCTCCAGTTGTCGCGCACCGCCCGCCGAACACTCTCGGACAGGCTCTGCTGGAGGGCGTACGTGAGACGGATATAATCATCCTGGACCTTTGGGTTGGCGCGGACGTGATCACGTCCGGGCGACGGATAGGACTCCCTCTGTGGGCCGTTCTGGTCTGGCGGGCCAACATTGGCCGTATGCTCATGGCTGAGGCGTGGGTCAGGAGGCCGCGTCGTGGCAGCGGATGGGACGCCCGGCTGGCGAGGCGGATGAGAGCTGTGATGCTGGGCCGGCAGAGGCGGCTGGGCGAGATGTGCGAGATGGGTGAGGGGAGGTATAGGTCCAGTCTGATGTCCAGGCTGATGCTGTAACGGTTGGTGGGGGTTTGGTAAACGCTCGTTGTAAGGTGGGTGCTGGGGCGTCTGCTTGTAAGAGGGGTGCATCTGGTGGAACTGCGACGGCAGCTGGGACGGCAGCTGGGACGGCAGCTGGGACGGCAGCTGTGGCGGCGCGCAGGGCGACGGGTGACGAGTCATATGGGGCAGAGGCTGCTGGGCAGCGGTCGGTGCCGGTTGCTGTGCTGCCTGTGTCGATGGCGGACAGATCTGCATCTGCGGCTGGACGGTCGTCGACGGCTGGCCGTGCGCTTCGGAGTGGGACTGGCTTGGCACAGCGGGTCTTGGCCCGGCTGTCTCAGCCGGCCGTGGCAGCTGCTGTGAAGAAGAAGGCCCCAACGGCTGGCCAGACACATTCGAAGCCGGCGTCGACAGCTCCAGCAGCTGCGATGGCAGCTGCACGTCTGGCCGGACCGGCACGACGGGTCCGGGGGCCGACATGCTTGCAGAGGACGGAGTGGATCGGGGAAAGCGTGGAAAGCGCGGAAAGCGTGGAAAACGTGGAAAGCGTGTAAACCGTGGAAACCGTGGAAAGCAGTGGCTAGCGATGCAGGTGTCAGGGCAGCAGCAGCTGCTGGTGTTGAACGGGCGTTGAGCTGGCGTTGAGTGGAGGGTTTGGGCGGATTCGGGCGGATTCTGGCGGATTCGGGCGAATTTCTGACGAATGCGCTGTTGCAGGTGGCTGCAGCAGCCGGTCCGAACAGATGCGGCGAGTCAGGCGGAGTTGCGATCCGCACGACGCTACGAGGAGCCGGTGAAGACGAGATCGAAAAGTGCACAAATAGACGTGATGTGATTGACGGAGCCCAGGACCGAAAATCTCCAACGTGCTGCAGTCTGGAGAACGCGTCCGACGCGCTCAGGCACAGCTGAGTGGAGAAATGGGCGGGTTGCGCGAGCTGAAGTACCACAGTCGAGCCAGAGTCGAGTGTAAGACAGAGGGCAAGGATCAGACGATTGTGAAGGAGGCAGAATGTGCCGCCAATACAGAGTACGGGAAGCAGAAGTAAATGAGGGCTTGGAGACGATGGGGGGGGTTTTTTGTTCTCTCTCTTGATACGCAGGGAAGGTACTATGGGTGGGTAGTCTAAAAAAGGAAAAAGGGAAAAAAAATAAAGGTCTAACTTCACCGCCGCCGGAACTAGAAAGGTCAGTCTAACGGTGAGATATAGCCCAAATAATGCAAACCTATGTATCTTAGTAGGCTTTTAGTAGACGATTGCACGGAGTCTTGGCGAGGTGATTACAAAATTTTTAAATAAACTGCCTATGTGCCAGGCCCAAACAGGGCTAGTGGCTCTATATTATAATATTAGCTCCCCTAGCGTTTCAAAAGTGGCGGCTTTGGACTGCTGTCTTACGTTATGCGGCCTTTCATCAGGATAAATAGGAGACGAGTAATGAGCGCCGAGGGCACAAAGACTGCTACGTGGCGGAAGCGCTAGGGGTTGGCTAGTGTCCATCGAACACAAATTATCCAATTACTAAGTCTTGCCAATGGGATATAAGCCGGAAAAAGACAGTCCCTGCTATCTTACGACGTACCAACAGCGCTTGCGGCGCAACCACCACGAAGCGCCCTGCTTTGGTCTACACGCGATCGCCAATGCAGGCGAGCAGTAGCCTCTCGTAGTCGCCGCCCGTCTCGCTCTTGATGCGGGACGCCAGATTGTGCCGATAGCGCTTCTCGTAGGCCGCGCGCACGTTGGCCAGGTTGCCGCGGTCCCAGTGGACGCGCACGACCCGCGAGACGAGCAGCAGGTCGCGCGTGCCCATGCCGGCCATGGCGTCCTCGAGCAGCGCCGCCTGGTGCATGTACTTGTCGGTAGCGTGGCGCAGCTGGAAGAGCAGCGCGCTCTCCATGTGTCCGGAGAATTCCTGGGCGCGCGTTAGCGGATGCGAGTGGTGTGGAAGAACCAGACAACCCCCAGAACTCACCCGTCGGATCACGTCCTCCAGCGAACGGGCGTACCGCTGCTGGTAGTCGTACGCCACGGCGCGGATGTGGTTGTCGTTGCGCGAGCTGAGGATGCTGCACACGCGGATCTCGTCGGTGCCGACCTTGCCCTCGGTGGCGTTGTAGAGCTCCTGCACGTCGCGCTCGACGTCGGGCCGGCTGACGGGCACCGCGTCCTCCTGCCGCGACGCCTGCAGCACGATCATAAAGTGCCGCTCCGTCTTCATGCTCAGGTCGCCGCGCAGCATGTCCTCGAGCGAGCGCCGGAACGTGTGCAGGTAGGCCGCCTTGATCGCCTGCATGTCCGCGTTGCTGCGCCCCAGCAGCACGTCGTTGAGCACCGACTCCTTCGTGCCCGGCCCCGACATGGCCTCGTGCAGCATGTGCACGTCGTGCAGCAGCGGGCCCCGTGCCAGCGCCACCAGCCCGGCCTCGAACCAGCTGCTGGCCTCCGACTTGATGTCCGCCACCAGGTCGCGCCGGTGCATCCGCTGGTACGCCGTCCGGATCGCCTCCACCTGCAGCGGGTCCTTGGTCGCCAGCACCCGGATCAGCGCCTTCTCGTCCGTCCCGAACCCCTTCATCGCCTGCCGCAGCGCCTGCGCGTCCGGCTCCGCGTTCCAGCTGATGATCTGCGGCGCCCCGTACCCCATCGACGGCGGCGTCGGCGGCACGCTCATCCCGTACCCACCACCACCACCGCCGCCCCCGTACGGCGCCCCGTAGCCAGGCCCGCCACCGTAGCCCTGCTGCGGCACACCTGGCGGCCCGTAGCCGGGTGCCGGCTGTCCATAGCCTGGCGCCGGCTGTTGTCCGTAGCCTGGGCCCGCCTGCCCGTAGCCCTGCGCCGGCTGGTTGTACTGCTGGTATTGGCCCGGAGGGGGGGCGCCGTATGGGGGCTGCTGGGGAGGAGGAGGAGGAGCGCCGTACTGCTGCGGATATCCGCCCTGCTGCGGAGGGTACTGGCCTTGCGGGGGATACTGGCCCTGCTGGACTTGTTGGTAGCCTTGCTGGTAGCCCTGCTGGTATCCTTGCTGAGGCTGCTGCTGGTATCCACCGCCTTGTGGTGGAGGCGCTTCTGCAGGCCACATGTGAGAGTCAGTTCTGCCTGTAGTCGCCATTGGCTGCCTCCTGCTTCTGGCGGGACCAAAAGGCGGGAAGAGATGGGGATGGGGGATGCAGGGACGGACGCACGGCCATAAGGTGGATAGTAAGACATCGCGGGTGATGGTTCTGCTCGGGATCGGCGAGTCTCTGGCGGTTTGGTAAAGCTGCAGGAGAGCACTCGTTCTTATGCCGGGCAAAAGTCTTTTTGGTGCTAGAAATGAAATGAAATGCAGTAAACTGCGGGGTACAATAACGTAATGCCCGGCCTGGCCAATAACGGAAAGGCTGCCTCCGTCTTATTGGCGCCCAGGCGAGTCGGATCCGTAAGCTGCAGAAATGGCTGGGCGAGAGGCAGGAGCAGCAAAACAGCTGGCGAAGTTGGTCGTCGAAAGGACAAAGATGATGTTTATTTCGGCTGCCCGGCCAGGATGGAGGAGTCGTTTATATTATACGCGTTCGTGGTCGCCAAGGCAAAGGGCTTATTAGGTGAACTGGCCCCAACTTAGCGGGCTTGGCAAGGCGTCATGGCGAATAAGGCATACTGCCTTGTGGCTGTGCTGGCGCACTACGTCATATTTGGATTCCGCGAAGCGATGGAAAGTGTTACTAAGCTCCGAGAGCCAGTGTGCAGCATTTCATGAGACGGGCGATGTCAGAAGGCTGCTGTCAGAAGGGTGAGGGAGAAATGGTTTTGGGACGGGCCCTGAGAGGATTATTGTCTAACCGTTGTATGTCAAAATCGAGAAACTCTCGTTAGTGTAGTCGAAACAGATGAACAAATACTCGTGCCATTGCCCACTTTTATTTGGATTAAAAATTTGCTCCTTCTAAAGAAGGCCCAAGAGCGTACCAGGCGGCAGCGCGGGCAAAACCAATGAGGATCACGGGGCCAGGGTCCCGTGACGATATCAGATAAAGATTGAAGGATCTATGCTTGAAAGAGATAAAGGACGATCTCTTCGACGTATTACCACTTAGATAGGTAGCTATTTCTTTTATTCACTGTCATGTGACCCTTGTCCCGCACTTAGTGCCTTAGTGCCCCTCGCCTCGCGAGGGAGAGCAGAAGTTAGCCAGTCAGAACATAACACAGAAGATCTTCGATCATGCAGAGAGCGAAGTGCTACATTCACTCCTGAATATCGCGAGCCAGTCACCCGCGCGAGCTCTCGGGAGGCATGCAAAGCCGAAGGGGCGGAGGGGGGGGGAGGGGTGTGTCCTTGTAAAATCGCCTTGTCCAGCCCCCCTTTAGCGTCATCCATACAGTAAGATATCTTTACCAGTACTATTAGTGTGCATCCAACAAGAGTACCGTTTATCCAATACGACTGCAAGAGGAGAAACGCTAGGCCTGGGCGTGCACCTTTGTCTTGGCGGGTGGGTAGAACATTCGGTAGGTCTCCTATTTATTCCTACCTTACATTCTACAGAGTACGGATGGAAAGATATATAAGTGATTTTCCCAATACCATAGAAACAGAACAATAGGTCATCCGCTACAATCTCAAACGCCCATATTCTTTGCATATAATTTGTTCGCTTTTGTGCCAATTTCCCATTGTTTCTTGACAGCAAGCAATACCCCCTTGTCACTAGGTGATACGGCAGCACGTGATAAGCTAAGCTCCGTTTTAACCCGCCACATACAACCATGAGTCTCTCCGCAGAATCGTACATTGCTATTGCTGGTATTCTCATCACTCTTCCACCAACCGTCTTCGCTATCTGGTCCTGTATCAAGCATCGCTTTATTGGACACTCGCCAAACAGGGACTCTTACCCTTACCATGGGGCATACAGTAAATAGCAATTCCTTGTGTGTAAATAATGATGGTGCTAAACATGAATAGCTCTTCCAGTCTACCACTATTCTGTCAACGCTCCGACTATATCGACCACCATTGCCAATCTTCCTCCAGTACTTGTTTTGCACGGGACTTTCCGTCCACTAAACGGCCCAGGCGGTGCAATATCGATGCAATCACAAACAGGCTCGACATTTAACTTTGCTAGCCAAGCAGAGAATGGGGTTGTTATGAGAAGAGACGGCCGTGGCCATTTTCAGGGAGTGGAGCTCTCTTCATTTTCCATTGGTACATATCCGGCAATGTACTCATACATAAACACGCGACTTTGAACATGGTATCTTACCAAAATAAACCAGCTGCCGCAAAGATCTACTAAAGAGAAGGAAGGGTAATAATAGAGAAGCAAAGACAAGATAAATGTAAGATAGTATCGCCTTATATACTCCGTGACTGGGACCTGAGTTCCGCATACATGGTAACTATCCACGCCAATTTAGCAGCGATCTTAGAATCCTGGCTTAGTTCGGTCTTTAACGGGCGCGATAGTGGGCTTAAATATTGGTTTCGCTTTAGTAAGATTCATAGCTGTATGTGGCTGCGAAGGCAAGCCACGCCCCATAAAAATAACCATCTATTAGTATAATTAGTCAGCACTGTCGCTCCAGCCACCATCATCCCAGCCACGCAGTTTTCTCTTCTCAGCTGCGACCACCAATGCCGCGTCATAACAACCATCACCAGCCAAAACCCGTCTCAGCTTTGCCACGACAGTCCAGCCATCTGAATTTTGTCTCGTCCCATCGATATGAAATAAAAGGGAGCCGCCGTGCATACAGATCCTGGAGTGTCCCCTCTTTTGTTTCCTTCCAGGTTTGTCTGCTCTCGTTTCGCTTGGCTTTCTTCCATTCTCCGTATTCTCCATTCTCGACGGCACGACATCAGTCCATACAAGATTTCTTCAAACCCCACACATCTACCTCCACAGACCGTCCTACCTTGCTCCGCATCCTGCTCTCCACCTGCCCACAAGATGCGATTGCATCGCCTGCCACCATCGCTGGCTGTAGTCGCAGCCTTTTGCACACTTGCCTCGTCTCTTCCCTTTGAACAGCACGCTCCTCGCGACGCGGGTGTGGCCCTTGCAGCGAGAGCGACATACTCGGTGGTGAATGTGGACGGCAGCGGCAGTGGCGACAGCAGCAGCAGCAGCAGCAGCGGCAGCGGCAGTGACGGCAGCATCTCCACGACAACGGTCGAAACCACAATCACCTCGACGGCAGCTGCAGCAGCGGTGACGCACACAGTCGTCGAGTCGTCGGTCGTGACAGAGGAACACACAGACACCGTTGTCGTCACGTCCACGCCGGCAGCCTCATCCATCTACGTGACCAAGGTGTCAGTGGTCGACATTGACAGCGCCACGGCGACGACCACGACGACCGTCGCGGCCAAGCCGGTGACGAGCATCGAAACAGTCGCAGCAACACCGACTACTTCGTCTACATCAATATCAACATCCACGTCCAGCTCTGCACCCAATACGACGCTGTCTACATCTACATCTGCATCTGTATCTACATCCACGTCCAAGTCTACGTCTGCATCTACATCTACATCCACATCCCAATTTACATCCACATCCAAGTCTACATCCACATCCACATCCACGTCCACGTCCACGTCCATACTCCCCCCGACTGCTACATCATCGCCTTCTCCAACTTCCCCATCATCTCCCGCGCTCACCCACTCGCTCTCAACAGCAACTTCCTCCTTCTCCAAGCAGCAGTCCTTCATATCCACCTCATTCTCCACCCTCTACACTGTCACGATGACCACCTCCTCCTTCTACACCACAGAAACAATGATTACTGCCAGCACTGCCAGCACAAGTACAAAGGAGTACGACGATGGCATGTGGCATACGACATACCCGGCGTGGAATGGCACAGCTGGCCGCTTCCGCAGCAAACACTGATTACCGTATCGTCACCCTCATTTGTTTCCTTTTCTCTTCTCTCTTTTTGCTGTTGTTTATATCACGTGTTTTTGGAACGATGCACAAGTGTGCAAGTAATGATTAATATGTACAACATGACTACAGGGCCAGCAGCAGGGCCATGGCTCTGCAAACCCAAATTGGGATAGCAGAGCATATGAAGGCCAGCTCGAGACGGCTTTCATCGGAGGACAGTAGAATTGGAGACTGAAGTGCGTGCTGGGCTTAGGGTAATATTAAGCAAGGAGACAGGCGTTTCCTTGAGTATTAACTTCGAATACTATTTAGAGAAAAGAACGAAATAAAGTAGAAAAGGGGAAAATTTAGCAATTAAAAAAGACGATGTACACTCGACTTTGAAAAAGGCCGTTGGGCCGGTTTTTATCTAAAAGTCCGGCAGATTCTCACCTAACTCTGCATTATTGTCCTCACGAGATTGTTTTTCCCTTCAGGTCCGGACTTTATCTCATCGGGGCAGTCGTAGAACGACATACTTATACACACGCGTGTGCTCGTAGACTTCGGTGTCTGAAGGCATGTGTATTATCAAGCTCAAAATATCATTGTCAACTTTTTTCGTTTACTCTTCACTCTGCCAAGAAAGTTAGTCTCAGTGACAACCGTGTTAGACAGCAATGGCTACCTCCATCAGCTCGAATACAGAAGCAACAGCAAGTCACTCTACGCCAGACAGTGGAAGTCAGCATGGCAGTTCTGGGGGAAACAATGCAACATCGCCTGCCATCATGCCTCCTGATGGTGGCGAGGAAGTCCTAGAAAAACCACAGTACATGACAGGAATGCCGTTTTACATCTTATTTGGGACTCTAGTTCTCGCTGCTTTGCTCTCAGCCACCAATGCGTCAATGCTTGGAACGGTCAGCCTTGTTCCCGGTTCCGACGGCTCGTTTGCACTTAGAGCCGCACTGCTAACATTTACCCACAGGCTACGCCTTCCATAACAAACGCATTTCACTCCATCGAAGACGTTGGTTGGTATGGCTCGGCATACCTCATCTCCAAGTAAGTCTGGCCTCTTGGAGACAGTCGCAAAGATGCTGATATAGTCTCCTCATGACAGCTCTGCCATGTTGCCTCTGACGGGCAAGATCTTTTCCATCTTCCCTCTCAAAGTGCGTGTTTCCCCATCTGTTCCGGCTCCTCTAACGCTCATCAACTAGCACGCATTCATAACATTTATTGCCATCTTCGAGCTCGGAAACCTCGTCGCCGGTGTAGCTGTGTCGTCGCCCATGCTGATTGTCGGCCGCGCCATCTGCGGCGTGGGAGGCTCCGGCATCCTGACAGGAGCCACCTCTGTCATCGCCATCGTTCGGCCCCTGGAGAAGCGCCCCATGCTGATTGGCATCGTCATGGGCATTGTCGGCCTTGGCCAGGTGGCCGGTCCGCTGCTGGGCGGTGTTCTCGCCGAGGTCACGTGGCGCTGGATCTTTTACGTGTGAGCCTCTCGGCCTTTCTTCAGCTCAACCAATCTTTGCTGACCACGACATGCTCCTTGCTGCGATAGAAATCTCCCATTAGGCGGCATGGTCATGCTGCTCTTTGCCTTTGTCGCCCGCCTACCGAAGCCTCCCCAAAGACAGCCGAGCCACCAGCACGACCACGGCTACCACGACGGCCATGCCGTCCAGAGCTACACGGCACCCCAGACGTTCCGCGAGCGCCTACAGGTTCTCGGTGGCCGGCTAGACACCATCGACTTTGTCGGCTTCGTCTGCTTTGCGGCAGCCTGTGCGCTACTACTGATGGGCCTCGAATGGGGCGGCACCTCGTACGCGTGGGACTCATCTGTCGTGATCGGCCTCATCTGCGGAGGCGTCGGCCTGTTTGTTGTATGGGCTGTCTGGTCCAGCTACCTCGGTGACCGTGCGCTTCTGCCTTTCCGCCTGCTGCGACATAGCCGCATCAACGTCTTTTGCGGCATCACGTCGCTGATGCAGTCGGCCAGCGTCTTCATCCTCACGTACTACCTACCCATCTGGTTCCAGGGCATCAAGGGCGCCTCGCCCATAATGAGCGGCGTCATGCTGCTGCCGACTATTATATCGCAGCTCTTTTCTGCCTTCACCTGCGGCTTTCTCGGTCAGTCTCTGGCCATCTGACGTAGAACACTATATTTCTGCTTTAACTGCTAACCTTTTTAGTCCAGAAAACTGGCTACTATCTTCCCGAGCTCGTTTTTGGCAACGCCATGGTTGCAGTGGCCTCGGGCCTCTTCACAACATTTACTCCAGACACGCCGGCCAGTAGATGGATCGGATATCAGATCATGGGCGGTGTTGGCCGTGGGTTCGTCATGCAGCTAGTGAGTGCTTTTCTGTCTCCCTTTCCTCTTTTCTTCTTCCCCCTGTATTATTCCATTTTCTGACGTTATATCTCATCTCCCAGCTTGTCACTGCCATCCAGGCCAATGTACCGGCTGCCGATATTCCGCTTGGCATAAGCTATGTCATGTTTGCCCAGTACTTTGGTGGTGCTCTGTTCATCTGTGCTGCTCGCACCATCCTCTCTTCGACCCTCGACACTACCTTGAGAATGTACGCTCCAGGCGTCGACCCCAAGGCAGTCATCAATACAGGTGTTACAGAACTCCGTACTGTCATATCTGCCGATGACATATCCGGAGTCATCCTTGCTTACAACGAATCTCTGGTTTACGTCTTTGTATGCTTGAATTATCCCAGGTTTCAACCGAGATCATTCCTTCTAACAGACCCAGTATCTGCAGCTTGCGCTATCGGGATGCTCTTTTATATCTTGTTGGTTTCTCGGCTGGCGGGATATTCGCAAGAAGCAGCCTTCCCCGACTAAAGATGTTGAAGATGGTAATACCGGCAATGAGAAAACGAATGACTCGATACCGTGACGGTCCTGAGAATGTCAAATCCTTTGAAATAGGAATCAGGGGTATACATATAACCCTTTCGGCCTGCTGTTCTGTTTTTCAGAAGAAAGTCACGCACTCTTTGCTAGAGCAAAGGAAATTAGTCAACACCTGTATAATTTAGAAGTAAATAGTTAGAGTGAGCGACGATGCCATTGATATCTACCTGCAAAATTGACGATGATGTCCAATCGAGTCCTGCAGAGCCTGTTCCATCACGAACAAGAACTTCGGGAACTCCGGCGACTCCAAATGCCAAGACGGTCTTCACAGCAAAATACTGCGTTTATACACACTCTGACACCGTTGTCGCTGGGTTTATATTGCCGATAACACTGCGCTCTGTAGCTGTGGGGAAGTCGAGGAAGTCCTATAGTAGATAAAGATGCTTGGTGCCTTCTTCGTCTGCCAGTCCAAGTTCGAGCTCAAAAGCGACGTGTCTGTCTTGGCCTTGTAGCTGAAGCTGGCGCAACCATATAGCTCAGCATCGATAACAGGTTAGTGAAAGTCCAGACGTGATTTAGTTGCATATGTTTAGAGCCATTATGTCGATGAAGTCGAAGTCTGCCCATTTCGCACGGCCCCGAGGTATCGCGGATGCTTCTTCCCGTGCGGAAAAGCGGGTTTATCGGGATGTATTCCATGTCAGTCAAAACGAGAAGGCTATAGAAACAGGTCCCTGTAGAAGTCGGTAGACCTGCGTACTTCCCCTTGGCTTAGCCTCTGTTCCTATAAACGATGTACAGGTTTCAGGAAAGAAGTTTTCCTTGTTTTAGTATGTAGTTACGGGTAATATTTGTATGCTCACCTCTAACGCTGTGCCACGACTCGATACTCGAGCATGATAATGATAGACTGAAGATCGCAAGGTGTTTCTAAGAGTGCATGCGTTTATACATGTAAGATCAAGGACTGTTTGCCAGGTTCTAGTAACGTGTTTCCGGTCATGTGACGGCTCATGGTCCGATGTTGCTCTTGGTTACGAAGCACAACAAAACGGCAAGTCCAAAGTCAAAGCGATTTGAAACCGGCTAACAGAAGCCGATCTCACCTAGATCTCACATGGATATCACCGGAGAATAATAAGAGCAGATGGGAAAGTGAAAAATATATAAACACCAGTGGTCGCGTTGTAGTTCGGAGAAAGCAAAACTAGTCACAACTTACACGCTTCTCAGTCAGTTCCCCTCTCCCAACACGTTGCAACATACGGTTCCGCGAATTTGTTCTCTGTTAACAGGTGCCGTTTACCAACAGAATTAGAAGTTATCATTTTTTTTTAAAGAACAGTCTCTCGTCTAATATTTATATACCTCAGCATTTCGAAACCTTTTACACAAAAAGTAAAGTACACACCTAAAACTAAAATCAAAGCCGACTGATGTGTAGCTTCTAGGCGACGTGTTAACCATATATTCTACAGAATTCAACGGTGCATAGAGCATATCCCCAAGAGCTGGTCAACATGTCGGAAGCGCTTGCCGATCGCGTCCAAAAGGCAACGGGCGAGCTTATTGCGAGCATTGCCGCAGCTGCCCATCACGCCACTTTGAATGCCGAAGGGCCCTTTTCCGCTCCTTTGATCCCGCGGGACCCCGGCTTTGGGGATTCCCCTGGCAGCACGCCGGACAAGTACCGGATCCGTAGCCGCGGGGTTGCCTCTCGCAGTGCATCTGGTATGTTTCTGACTCCTCGTGTCGAAATAGGCTTCACCCACTGATGACTGTCTCCCAGATCCAACCTCGGTTTTTCATAGCGCTATAGAATCTCTTTCCCGCACTTCCGAAGCCGGAAGTTCCTCTGTCCACTCCCTCTCGGGGACACAGGCCGGACCTGCGACCTGCAAGACGGACGTGGCAGGAGGCTTTCGGGCGCCTACCAAATATGCCACTGCTTCGACAAAGCCTGGCTACAATCACGGATACGAACCCATCCCGCCCGTAGGCAACAAGCATGACGACGCGGAATCTGACCTGCTTGGTGATGAGGTGTCGTTTGTGCAAGAACACGGGACGGACGTAGGCGACGCCCTGGGGCTGACGTCGTATCCTTGCCCCTTTCCCGAGGCTCCCCGCAAGCCTCTCCGGCCGACGCAACACACGAGCCTGCAGGGCCCGCCGGAGGAGGAGACGGCCGAGGCGGCTGCGTACCGCATCGCAAAGGGCTTTAGTGCCAACTACCACGGCAACATCTTCATTGACCGCAACAAGAGCGCTGACGTGCCGGAGAGCGAGAACTGCTCCGTGTTCCTGACGGGGCTGCCGACCGGGACGACCATCCGCGGCCTGCTGGAGCAGGTTGTCAACTGTGGGCGCGTCTACGCCTGTCACATCAACCCGCCGGACGTGGCGACCGGCCACATGAACAGCGCGGCCAAGATTGTCTTTTTCGACGCCTTTTCGACGCAAAAGTTTATCCACCACTGCACCACGCAGGGCCTCCGGGTCGGCGGCAAACCCGTTCGCGCCATCCACAACCGGATCAAGAGCTGTCCGGCCACGGAGAGCCAGACGGCCTCGCGCGTGCTCCTCATCTACGGGCCGGCCATGGTGGTCAACCCTCGCGGGCTGACGGCATTTTTCTCGCGCTTCTTCAGCTTCGAGGTCGACTGCATCATCAGCCACGGCGCCTGCTACCACACGCCCGAATGTGCCCTCGTCGAGTACCGCTTCGGCAGCTACCGATGCCAGGCCCAGCTGGCCAAGAGGGCCCTCCGCAAGACCTTTGCCGGCTCCGTCGACGTGTTCTACGGCGAGGACCCCTGCGCCCTGCCCTCGGCCCGCATCCCCAACGAGCGCTTTCTCTGGGACATGTTCTGGGGCACCAAGATCTCGGCCAGGGCGATGATAACTGACATGGCCGAGCAGCAGGCCGTTGCGGCAGCCACGGCCAGAATGGCGGCTGGCCTGGAGACGCCCGTCAGGTGGGCGCCGCCCTCTGGCCGCCAGTTCGTGTATGAATAGGCACGCTGGAACATGCTTCCTGGAACCTGGTGTTTGGGCTGTTTCTTTGTGAGAGGGATGAGACAGTATACGTCTGTGCAGGTTCAGGCTGAAGTGGGCATTTTGGACTCCTTGTCTTGCTTGTTTGGTGCTGTGGACACGTAATCAAAGGCTGGTATGCAAAGGCAGATGGCCCATCAAACTGTGTTGGTTCGTTTGCTTGTACTATCATCTTGTTGAGAGAGGACGATGTATACGGAGACATGAGGCTTAAAGTAAGACAGAAGTAGAGTAGTAGCAGACAAACAGTTTCGCCCCAACATGCATACAGCCGCCTCCTCTCCAGCGACATCAGTCTGCCATCCCAGCCTACGGCCAGAGACGCTCTTTCTTCCACTTCAGCCCCAACTTGTTGCCGGAAGGCCCCTCGTCCGCCTCAACACGTACGTATCGCAGTCTTTCGTGCTGCCGGTCCACTGCGCCCTGCCAGAACTCGACCACCACGGGGTCGACGGCGTACACCAGCCAGCCCTCTGGCGCATAGTCGGGATGTGCTTGGAGGAGGAGGCAAGTAGAACGTGAGGGCTGCAGGGCCGCTGTCGCGCAGCTGGCGCCCCTTGGCGCTGTCTGTCTTGGCCCCAAAGTGCCAGCCGCGCTCGTTGACGTTCTTGAGGATGAGCACGCGCGCGTCGGGAAGGCCGTGTTCGTCCACCGTCGACACCGTCATGGCGTGCGGCTCCCAGGGCAGATGCGAGCCGGCAGCGCTCTGGGAGACCGCCACGGCCTCTGTGAGCCACCGACCAAAGGCTTCGTGCGGCGAAGCAGGAAGCGAGTACCAGTCCGGCTTCGTATATGGTCCCTTGAGTGACGGAAGGCCGCGGAGAAGTGTCTTCATTGCCCCATTGGGATCGGGAGTGTTGTCGTCTGCTCTTGGAGAGTGGCGGCTCATTCCGTGTCTAAGATATCCGGGTTTGTGGCGACTACCACACTGTTTTTCCGCTGCGCTTATTGCCGAGCGGACAGGATGAAATTGACAGCGAGTACGATTCTGTTTCTTCTTGCTATAGTTGTCAATCGGCCTGCGGTACCATGGCCTTCCTGACTGACGTAGCAGGAATGAGTCCATGTCACGTGCTTGTTCGAAGACTAACGCCAGGCAGGTTCGACATCTGCAGACATCACAACAGGGAGATAATTGTCCCGATCAAATGTAGCCGTGGAAGTGCCACAAATTCCATTCTCTTGCTCAAGACGAGTTTTCGGTTCCTTGTCAGTCTTGCTAATGAACACTCTACAATAGCAAAGGCAGCTACCGAGGCGTTCCGACGCAGATACTGCACACCGGTGCTGAGATATCCCAGAAAGAGTCCACGAAGCAACTTTCTTTCAGCTCTCTGATGGACTGGGGCGTTGAGAGTGGCATCAGTCATGGTCGGACCACAACAACATACAAACACCGCAACATCTCAGGCGAACAGCAACGATAGATTCTACGCGCCTCCAGCCACAAAGAAGTGGCGAAACATTATTCCGTCTGGCCATACAAAGAATGGCACCAAATGCCAAGAATATTAAGCTACATACACTGTCCGGATGATACGACAAGAGGAGGCCATTCGCACAATTTTATTACTGCTATACCAGGCGCCAAAAAACACACCACCTTTGGTATCACCAACACTACACTGTGTATGCTACTGTCGAGCATCCTGTTCCAGAGAATTTGATGCTTCACAGCTCACCTCACCCAGGGGGATGCCGCTCTCCTGCTCGATGAAAGCCAGGTCCTCCGCCCCAAACGCGGCCCGAATGTCGGCCTTCAGCGCGACAAGTACGTCCGCAGCCGTCTCGATCTGGCCGTGCCAGCAGCGCCGGATGGTGTCTGCAAACAGCATGGGCTTGCTGTCCCCGTCAGGGCCATGCTCGACCAGCAAGGGGAACTCGCCGCGCCCAAAGTGCGCCTCGGTCTCGTCGTGGGACAGCCCTTCCCATGGCGGGAAGCAGGTCATGATCTGGTAAATGCTGGAGCCGAGGGCAAAGAGGTCCGTGGTCACGCTGCAGCCCATTTCGCCATTCCTGTTTTCGGGCGTGCGCGGCATGTAGAATGCGGCGCTTTCGTAGGACAGTGCCGCGGTGCCGCACAGTGAGCTGCCGGAGAAGTCAATCAGGCGCAGGTGCAGCTGGTCGTCGACAAGCATGTTGTCTGGCCTGATGTCGGCGTGAATGACATCGTGGGCGTGCAGAAGCATGACGCAGTCGGTGGCCTCGAGCGCCCAGCAGGCGCGCCGTCGCTTGGGAATAGAAGCACCGCGCGCGCGCTGCTCGTCGTCCGGGTCGGGGAATCGGGCGCCGCCCTGGAGGTAGCTCCGCAAAGAGTGGTTCGGCATATACTCGAGCGTGATGGAAACGTCCTTGCTCTGGCCATCGTTGTAGTCGAGCATGCGAACTAGACGGCGGTGGCCTTGAGGCAGATGGCGGTACACATCGATCTCACGGCGCAGCTGCTCGCACTGGAACCGCTGGAGGTACTCCGAATACCACGGCACGGGGGATTTGATGATGCGGTCGCCGCAAGGCAGAGGCATCACCACGCCTGTGTTGCCCTTGTCGATCATTGTATGCTGCTCAAACCACAGGTCAGCCTTCTTCTTACTAGAAACCCATAAAACCTAAGAACACCCCTGTCTGCCATACTAATATCCTCTGCCGTTCCTTAATGGGAAATGGAGGTAACGCATTTTTGGCCATTGTAAATATATAACAAAGGATGCAAATCCAAACGATTCGCGGTAGTTGTCTTAAGAGAACAGAGGTGGGAATGCATATAGTCACGTCACTTTTGGTGCTCGAAACGTCCAATTGTTAAGAAAGGTTCGGTGTGCAAGAAGATCATTTGAGTATCTCAAAAAGGCGAGCTATGTAACTGCGGATTATATGCACCGTACTATCTCACGTGAGAATGGTGGGGCACACAGGCTACGAGTAACTTGTGCATTCTTGGGGAAACCTCTGTGATCCTGAAAAAAATATACCTCCCTCGCTCTGCCATTTCAAAAGCGGGAATAGCCTTCGTCGTTGCAGTCAGGACAGTCCATGCCCGTCTTTGAGGAGCCAAAATAAACATTTTTAATTTTATCTTCTGGGCAGTCCGAGCCACGGGCTTCTGCCTCATCGCACCTGTAAACAGTGCCGTCTTCATCCCGATGGCCGCATTTGAAAATCACCATGTTCATAAATCGTTGACACATGTTTGGAGCAGGCTAACGGGGATATCGGTACAAATTAGCAGGGATCAGACAAACATACTGTGTATATCTGAGACAGTCTCACATGATGTAGTGCTAATTTATATAGAAGGATGTTGTGTTGCCATAACAGCAGAAAGAGAGGGGGGTAAGAGAACGGCGCCTATGGGCTCTTATAAGCTGGGAGAGCAAAGGGAACGGGACAAAAGACACATTGCAAAGGGCAAAGATAGAGACCATAGGCGGTGCTAAAATGCGGGACGTAGACGCGGGAAGACGTGGAATGTGCTTGTGTTGGATTATTGGGTCAAGTGAGCATCAACTTGTTCTCGTGCTGCAGACATGGGGTGCTAGTGCGGCTCTGGGATTACTACGACCAAGACAATATGATTGGGACAATCTCCGGAAGGGTGCAGTCGTATCCGTCAGAAATGTTACACTGTACAGCCAAAGATGCTCAGCTGGGATCGCCGCAAGAACCCGAGCGCCACGCTGAAACGCCCGATGCAGGATGACCAATCGTGATGGCTGTTGATAAATGGCTGTCTTGATAGGTGCATCAGAAACCACCAGATTTCTAGACAGGAATTCGCCTCCTATGCTAGAATTCCTCTTGCGATTTACCGGCTGTGCGATTAAAGAAGAGGTCAGCAGGTCGGGACTACGCTTCAAAACGGAAATCCATGCGCAATGCATGGTGTTGTTGTTGTTGTCTTGTTGGCACTCCTCAAAAAGTCTGTTTGCTTCTTTTAAAAGCTAAACAGGGCCAGAGCCAAAAAATTGTGGGTCATTTTGATTTCTCTTGGGACCACCGTGAATCGAACACGGGTCTCCTCGGCCACAACGAGGTATTCTAGCCACTAAACTATGGCCCCGTTTCTCGAAGAGTTGTCATTTGATGACGGGTGGCCCGCTAAATTCGTCTACGTGTACGACGACAATTGCCTAGCGCTAGATTTAGAAATCCCACAAGATGCAAACGTGTCGACTGTTGCCGTGAAGATTCTCTGTCGTACAACAATATGTTTCAAGGAGGCTTATCCGGCTCGTACTGTAGGACCGAGACGATTGCAGGACTGAAACCTAAGAAGAGAGGTCTTCACTACACCTTACAAAAAGCACTGCTATGAAATTTGGGCTCTTAACAACATGCAGGGAAGATGCAGTCGTGCCTTGTTTAAGTAAGAATGTGATTCATAGGGCTATGGATATAGTCTAGCACTTTGTTGTGGCTACAGCAATCTAGGCGGCTTACAACTACCAATATCACGTGCCATGCCGTCGCTTTAGGCCACTATCCGAGTGCCTTCCATCTTGTACGGACACATCTTAGATCTTGGTGCTGGGCAGAACTATAAAAATACTCAGTAAAGCCAAGGGCCTTGTGGTTTTACACTTGAGGTATATGGGTGGTCTGGATTTTAATATGGCACTTGTACAGAGATAAGAAAACAGCCATTTTGAACCAATCCTGTCTAGAATATTTAAGGACTTCATTCTAGGTTTGCCCGTCTTCGGATGACCGTCCATACCTTTGCTCCGTCGTGGGGCGCTTCAATTCCTTTCAGTCTTCCATCCTTGGCCAGTTCATCAGGGTTATCATCTGCCTTCAAGTTCTTTGCAATTTGGTACGTCATCTCCGGGTGGCCTTGGAAGGTCAAGAATCTGTTCGACTCTGATATGAAGATCTCGTTTCTCTCCGCCAGAGGTTAAATCCTGGCGCTGGAACTACAACCTGGCGTTTGTAGTGTTTCAAAAGTGCCTACGATGCGAGTTAGGTTCGTCACTTTCTCCCTGTAGCGTGAACCAACATACAATCGACTTTTGGCCGAAGAACTGCTGTCCAAGGGGCGTAAGAGTCATATCTTCAACACCGAGTTAGAGCCTTCTGGATGACATTACGCTTTGATTCAGTGGGAAATGCAATGCTTGCCTGAAATCCTGCCGGAACCAGTCCCAACTTTGTGCCAAGTGCGAGATGAGTTGCTTGGTGACTCCAACACAGCCCCATTAACTTTGTCTTGCTGTCATTGCTGTCGAGGGTTCGGATCCTGTCCAGCAACGCCTCGAACCAGGGGCTCTTTTCGGGCGCAAGCAGATTGTATTTTCCACCGGTCAAGATGACGAGGTCGTAGAGCTCAAAGATGGGAACTTTGTCCCCTTCCAGGGCGGCCCAGGGCGGCGCAGATCGCCACATGTTCAGGAGCGGTCCTGAGATTTGTCGAGATGGAATCCAGGAGCAACTGGCCCCAGGACGTGCCTATATCATGGTTTCGGATAATTAATATCTTCATTGGGTGGTACGGAGTTGGAGGGGCGTGGGGAGCTAAAGTGGACTGATGCCAGAGAGCGTATGGAGATCTCCTCCTTTTATTGAGCGATGCTGATAGGTGCTTATGGCCGGAAATCGGATGTGGTCTGACCACCCCACAGGCGCTCTATGCGAGAGGCAGAAGAGGCTGCATGGTATGAAGAATTATCCGCGGATTGCTCTCAGCATTACTCCTTCTAGATGTGGCCCTCAGCTGCTCTCGATTTGGTAGGAATCAATGGTAGGTTTTGCATGGGTTAGAGGCGCGTCGCCCTGCTTTGACCCTCTACCGAAGCCGCCATGGGCCAAAAACGGAATAGCCCTTCCAGCCCGACTCTGTGCCCGACCTTGCGGAGTGGTGAGGGGGGTCCTGTTGGCAGGGGGAGCCAATGCATGAAGTGAGTACGAGCAGAGCATACCCAGTAACGATCCGACTTGCCGTTTTTCGACATCCGTCTCGTCGTATGCAGCTCGTATACGTGTCAGCCTGACGAACGGGTCCGCTTCCTTCTGACGCTTCAGTGCGTATATATTCCTGTCCGTTAGGTCTCTCTTGCATGCCTTTTGTTGGCATTGAGTGACACAGCTTTCTATTGTTTGTTCTTTCCAGCACACTGTCATTCAAAATGTAAGTCCAAGCTAGGCGGACAGGGGCAGTGTGGCCGCTGCTAAACGAGTTGCAGGATCCGACCCAGCTCACCGCCGCCGATTGTGATTGCCCTGACGGGCATCAACGGCGTCGAATGCATGCCGTTCTTACAGGCTCTTGGCATCCCTCTGCCCGCCTGGAGTTGGGACGCGGCGATGTCCCCGACGGCCCGTGTCCTCAAGGGTATCGTCGACGGGAAAGCTGTATGGCTGGTCGACACGCCTCTGGCGACAGGTCCGGATGCCGAGATGCCTGGGGCAGTGGAGAAGGCGCTGGAGTGTAAAGTGCGCGAGCAGATGACCGTGCATGGCGTAATCTGCCTCCACGACATCACCGACACAAACGTCAAGCACACGGCAGAGAGGAATCTGGAGACGGCAAAGATGCTGCTGGGGCCGACCCTTGGGGACAACGTCGCAGTCGCCACTACGTTCTGGGACACGCTCCCGTCCGACGACCAGAGGCCCTGTGCCGCCGAGACGGAGCTGACGGCCATCTACTCTTTGGCGTTGCCAGCTGTCACCGTGTGCCGGCTGGACGGCAGCCCAGACGGCGACAAGGGGGCCGTCTTCCTTGCATTGGTCAAGGACCTAGTGTGCAGGGCGAAATGCGCACTGGCCGACCAGGAGGCTGCTGCCGAGCCCCGGAACACGCAGTCGGTTCTGTGCGAAACCGGCAGCAGCCAGGCGCACCAGGGGGGGATGGCCGTGCAGTTTCTGATGGACATCATTGCCGGCCGAGACAAGGAGCTGGAGGGCATGAGGGCCCTGCTCCAGACGTGCATCGACGTCCACGCACGGGAGACGCAGCAGGCTGCCGTAGAGAGGCGAGACCTGCTGGACGAGCTGGAGAAGCAGAGGGTCGACTACGGGGCCCGAATCAGCAAGCTCCAGGACGTGTGCAAGACCGAGGGGCGAGCGCGCAGGTACAGGCTTGGCGGGCTAGACGCGGAGCCCTCGGGAGGGGTCAGCATCCCGATAAGGGTCCGCCGGAGGCCAACCGTCGCCAGACGAGCCATGGCTGACTTCGGGGCGACGTCCCTGCACTACGCGGCCGGAGAGGGGAAGACGGATCTGGTCAGGCAGCTGATCGTCACCGGCGTGCCGCTGGAGGCGACGATGTGGGGCTTGGACGGCTCGACCGACCGCAGCGGCGGCACCGCCCTCCACTGGGCGGCGCTCGGCGGCCACGGCGACGCGGTCGCGGCACTACTAGATGCGGACGCCCAGATGGAGGCTCTCAACTCCTGGAACCGCACGCCTCTGCACTGTGCCGCGCGGAACGGCCATCTCGCCGTCGTGAAGCTGCTGGTGAGCCGCGGCGCCAACATGGAGGCCCGGCGCGACACCTGGGAGACGCCGCTCCACTTTGCCGTCGAGGAGGACCACCGGGCCGTGGTCGAGTTTCTGCTCGATTCCGGGGCAGACATCAACGCCCAGGGCCACCGGGGCACGCCGCTGCAGTTCGCCATCACGCTGGGCCGCGATGAGATTGCCAGCTTGCTGGCCGCCCGGGGAGGAACCACGTGATGGAGGAGTCGTGGATAGATCGAGCACCCTTGGAAGCACACATCGTCTTTGTCTGGTCCAGCATCTTGTCACGTGCTTTCGTGAATTGTGCTGTGCTGTTTGCTCCTCCCTAATCAGACCCGTAGTTGCCCATACCGTAGCTCTTACCCATACTGTATCTTACATCGTACCAGCACTCACACACCGTTTGCCTTGTCCTTTAGCACAAACATGCCGCCATTCCAGCCATATGCGCGGCTCAGCCGGCGGCCGTAGCGGCGCGCAGTGACAAAAGGTATCTTGCCGCGCGGATGCGGCTCGTGGAACTGGATGCTGCGCTCGACGTCCAGCATCATAGGCTGGAAGTGCCACACGGATCCGTACAGCTTCTGGGCGACGAATCCGGCAGCCTGGAGGGCGTACAGAAAGTCGAGCCAGGCGACCTCGCCCGGGGTCGTGTTGGCGGCCGGGTCGAAAAAGACGATGCGGAAGACCTTGAGCGCCCGCGCGTCGACGGCGAGACGGGGCTGGCGGTCCGCAATCAACGGCTGGGCCGCTGCCGGTGGGATATCTGCCGTCTCCCGGGCTTTGGCTTCTCCTCGCGTCTTGGCCTTTGTCTTTGCCGATCCGGCCGCAGCCAGGACCTCTTTCCGCGCAGACGGCTGCTGCTCGTGGGAGGAGAGATGCATGGTCGAGAGCGGCCTGGCGAGCTCGCTGGCCGTGGACGGCGCTGCCGCCTTTGCGTTCATGGTTCTCGGCGGTCGCGGCGTCGGCTCGACCCACGCCGGCGTGCGCTGCAGGAGCCGCGACTGGGCGAGCAGATGCCGCGTGGCGCTGCTGTACATGCCGTCGGTCTGGGAGCGGACCAGCTCGTCGGCCTTGGCCCAGAAGGTGTCGAGGTGGGCCTCGGCGGCGCGCAGACTGTCGACGTTGGCCTGGGAGCGGCGCTTGGCCACGGGATAGTAAAACTTGTTGTCGGAGGGGTCGCCAAACGACCGGATGGTGGCCACGTTCTTCTCGTGGAGGGCGTCCAGGATGCGGGACTCGGCCTGCGTGCGGTCGTCAAACTCGCGCCTGATGGCGTCCTCGCGGGTGACCAGCGCGTTCTCCCAGCCGTTGGCCCACGGCTGGTAGCTGTCGATCTGGCGCATGCACTCCCCGATGATGGAGAGGTCGCCCATGGCTCGGGCTATGTAGGGCGACAGCAGGGCGCGGGCCCGCGGCTCGGCCGTGAGCCGGTCCAGCTCGTCGACCAGGGCCGGCAGCCGGCACAAGAACAGATCCCGGTCGTCCTCCCACAGCGTGATCAGCAGCCACACCAGCTGGCCGGTCACGGGATCCCTCTTGCCCGGTCGCAACCTGGTGACGATGCGGATCGAGTCGGCCGAGTCCGGCGCATCGCGCATAAAATGGCTCCGCATGGGCGGCGACGCCGGAAACGCGTTCGCGAGCCAGTTCATCGGGACCTTGGCCATCTGCTGGAGGTAGTGGCGGAACTTGAGTAGCGACGCTAGGTACGGCTCGGGCAGGTCCTCGAGCGGCGCAATCTGCGCGGCGTGTTCGCTTTGCAGTTCGCGCAGCTGCCGCGCCTGGCTGTGCAGCTCGGCGAACAGCTCGAGGGAAAAGTGCGCCTGGGCGACCACCTCGCCAATGATCCGGCTCCACAGGGCGCCCTGGCGCGGCGGCTTCAGCGTCGGGTGCACCCTGCCTTTCACGTCCTTGATCATCTCCTTGCGGTGCTCGCGCATCTCGGCCAGATTGCCGGCAAAGTAGCCCGGGTCTTCGCGGAGAGCCCACGCGTGGTCCTCGGCAGCGGCCAGGCGTGCGGCCAGCAGGGTCTCGATCTTGTCCAGGTCCAGGTCCTGGGGCACCCGGTAGGGCGCCTCTTCGGCCATGACTGCGAGCGAGGCCAGACCTGTCGCGTCGGCGCCGTCCTTGAGCTGCAGCTGCGGCTCCGGCTGCACCTGGTAGACGGCATCGTTGAGCAGCGCGCCGGCCGGGATCTCGTGCAGAATCTGCCGACAGCAGTGGACGAGAAACGCGAACAGCCGAACCTGGGCCTCGAGGATCAGCAGGCCCTCGCCCGGAATGAACTGCTTGCGCGAGGCCGCCCAGCCAAACGCATCCTCGTGCTCGTCCCAGCCGACCAGCTTCCCATAGTCCGCATCGCGCGTGATGCCGTTCAGCATAAAGACGTGCTTGTTCAGGAAGACGGGCATGATTGCCAACGTGACTTTCCCGAGATTCATCGCGTCGCCGTCGGCGGCTGCAAACACGCTCGGGTGGTTCCGGCCTCGCGCATTGAGCAGGAGCAGCAACGACTTGCTCTTGACCAGGTCCTCCTGGTTGATGTACGGCCATATGTAGGAGCCGCGCAGCTTGACCGCCAGGCTGTTCAATCTCGTCGCGTGCTTGCGGAAGGCGGCAAAGTCCGGCCGGTGCTTGGTCGGCATGCCCGGCCAAGCCGCCAGCAGAATCGCCAGCTTCTTTGTCTTCGTTTTCTTGGCCCATCGCTTCTGTATCACGGCCTCGTGGCGCTCAAGGATGCCGTGCAAGAGGTGAAAGTCGGCAAACAGCTTTGCCGTCCATTCCTCAGCCTCACGGCGTACTTCATCCGGCTTCATCATTTTCGGAGCCATGCCTTTGAGGGGCATAATGTCCAGGACGTGGGCACAGTTGCAGACCTTGCATGCCATGGCTCCAATGCCAACATCGTCAAATTCTGGATGCGGCTCAAACGGATCGAACTTATGATTCGTACGGGGCTGTAGGGGGGTCATCGTGGCTTCTTTCTGTCTGGAATACGCTGCGTGCTGTACGTGTGGAAATAGAGGGCAACGTACCCGTGTCGACGAATCTACAAACGAGGTGGTCAGATTTTTTGGTGTAACTAGATTACTAATAAAGCAAACCGTCGCACTGTTGTCGTCTGCAGTGATTTAACCATTCATCAAGCTCCTCTCATGCTGCGAAAAGGCGGCCCGAATTGCAAACAACGAGGTCACCAAGCTTTCCACGTCCCACGAGAGTTTCTCTGCCCGATGATTGTCTTGTATCGGTGACACAATAAAGGTATCGTTAGGTGTGTAGACCTCATGATTCCTTGTTACATGCTCTTATCTTACTTTGTCTTATTTTGAGATCTGTAGACGAACAGCATTATTGGTCAAGGGATATCCTTTCTAACGACAAGAAGAAGACGACGACGACGACGACGTACTTAAGGGCATCCGAGCCAAAGGAATAAACAAGCCGAGAACTGCAATATTTAGGGCGACCGGCGGCAAGGAACTTCTTGCAGTTTTCGAACAGAGACCTGAATCGCCGGAGCATCTGGCTGATCGACCCGACTGGGGAATGCACCTCGAGCTGGCGGTCTTCTTGCTGCGCTAGGTCTCGGGAACGCAGTAGGTGACGAGCGGGTGCTCCTCGTTCTTGTCCCTCCGCACCGGCGTGACATTTTCGCGAAGACAGGGGTGTTGTGAGGGGTGTGCATCGATCTCTCCGAGCTCGATGCGGAAACCACGGATCCTGACCTGCGAATCGATTCTGCCCGTGCACTCGACGCTTCCAGGACGGCGTCGGCCAAGGTCGCCGGTTTTGTACGGCCGATCCTGCGGCACCGGAGAATCGACAAACCAGCTGGCAAGAAACTTGGAACGGTTCAGTTCCGCCGTCTTCTCGTCGTCTCCTAGGTAACCTCACAAATAGCTCGCCTTGCTCGCCAACTTCGCACAGCCGTTTCGGATCGTCACGGTCCACCACCAAGAGCTGCCACATTCTGCATACCCTGATCTGAAATGACACAGCTCAATTGCACCGATATAAATATCTGAAGTCTGGCCGCTCAGATCAAAAGCATGCGAAGGACACGTCTGCCTGGTGACAATTGTGCTTGAATTCATCTCCCCGGTCCCAGGTCTGGCCTCACATGTCAGAACCTATGCCTGTAATTTTATTATTTATTTTTGGCCCTCTATGCTACTGCCGGGATCGTCATTCGTTGCTGTTTTCGTCGTTTTGCACCAAGCCTTCCAAGATAGTCTTGGCTACAGCTATATCGTCATCTTCCCACGGCTTAAGACCCATTGAGTGCATAAAGCTGGTCCAGCCACCGTATGACTTGCAGATGTCGCGTTCGGCTTTGGTCAGGGGGGGCTCTGAAGCTCACAGATTAGCCACTCGACTATTTTGACTGTTTGTTTAGCGGGGCTTCAACTCACGGAGAGCGTCTGTGGCTGGCATCTTTGCAGGAAATTCTGGCCCCGAAACTTAGCTTCTTTCTTTACCAGAGAATGCAGCTGCTCTGAAAATCGGAAGGATATGGAGCGGTTTGAATTGGAGATGATAACGGCTCAGGTGTTCAGGTGTGATGGAAAGTGTAGTGTACGGAGCTCCGAGGGATTCCTGTGCAATTGGTCCGGCCCCACTTATAGGAAGGAGGGGTCACCTGACTTATGACTGTACTGAATTTATCACGTGATGTCGTAAGTGATCGTCTCGACCAAACTCTTGTTGGAAAATGTGTGCTTCGCCTTTGTCGGTCGGGAGCGTTTGAAGAAAAATCGCTGAAAGGGTTCTCCGCCGAGCCCAACATTTCTAAACGATTATGTGGAAATGGATTTGAGTCTACGTAATACCCGTACATTAGGTTTTGAGTAACCAAGAAGCTTTACATACTGTCAGATTATTAGGTGAAGTGTACTCCGTACTTGTGTGATTGTCTACTTCTGAAGGATGCACTCGCATCAAATCCCCTATTAAATAGGTGGGCCATTATGGCCTGCGCCACACAGTACATGTATTTTTTCCATGACACTGCACAGGTCTCCACATGTAGTCCATCCGACACATACCTGGTAGTTGTTGTTTTGGAACATGACGGAAACACAACTGATGTCACAACAATAGTTGGCGAGCTCAACACACTTGGCTTATTTTGGTGGCATCTAGCTGCTTAGCTGAAAAGAAAAGAAAGAACCTGGATCTATTCAACAGAGTTCCTACTCAACTACATACACGGTGATGTCGTTTCACACAGCATGTAGCGCATTGTTACCTCAGCAGAACTCGTCTTCCTCTGCAGCCTCGTGTCCAGAAGCATGTCCTTCGAAATGATTGTTCGTTCTCCCTTGGAACTCACCGCCAGCTCCGTAATATTGGCTAGACTCCTCGTACGCATAGTTGTCAAAGACCATGTTGCGGGGACTCTCCGTCACTCCAGGACTTCTGGACGGCCCTCTGCCGGAATAGTTGTTCGGATTCCTTGAATGTGGGAAGCCTCCACCCCTGCCTCGGCCGAAGCCTTGCTGATGCGAAGGCGTTTGCGGTCCATTCTCGTGAAACTGCATGTTGCCCCTTGGGCTTGGGCCACCATGCTGCATGCCGGGCTGCTGGCGCAGCTCTGGTGGGATATACATTGGGCTCGCGGCCTTGAGTCTGCTCTTGTAGCTGGAATCGTGGGCACGGAGGCCGTCGATTTGGGCATTGTCGTCCGGAGTGCCGTTGGTTGTCTCGTTCATGTAGGTGCTGAACCGGTGGATGGTATCTGCCACCAGGTTGAACTGCCACCAGTTCAGCGTTGATGGTGTCGGACGGGCACCGACCGGGGTCTGTCTTTGTAGAGCAGCCTTGTCGTCCTCGTCGTCATCATCATCGTCGCCTTCGAGCATGGCCTTGTTCATGTCGTAGTAGACGAGCGACGACGCGACCTGGAAAGCATTGCGGATCTGGCGCCCGTTCCAGCGATCGCTGGGGTGGCTGTTGTCAAAGTACCACTTTGCATAGTCGAGAATACTTTCGCTGTCGATTTTCAGCATGGACTCAGACAGCTCCGCGCCCTGGAGCGTTCCACGCCTTTCGGTTTCAATGTCGACGAGCTTGCTGATGTTGACCTGGAAGATGTTCAAGGTCTGCTGCCTCTTGAGCGGCTCGTAGTACAGGCTGATGTGGACCCGGGACTTGAAGGCCTCGTCAAGCGTGCCAACCCTGTTTGTGGTCAGAAACAGAATGCCGCTGTAGTATTCGAGGACACGCAGAAACACTGGCGCTTTGTCAGCAAGGTTCAGGCCAAAACGTCCAGGACCACTCACCGGAAACCAGCGCGTTGCGTTGTAGATTCGACGTCTCTCTCTTGGACAGGAAGATGTCGGCCTCGTCTAGAAGCAAGACACAGTCCCACAGATGGGCCAGCCGGAAGATGCCGCTAAGCGAATCCTCCACCGCCGTGGGCGTGGTTCCTAGATCGCCGCATGTGATGACAAAGAGGGGTTTTCCATTTGTCTGAGCAACCGCCTCGGCGGTGGCCGTTTTTCCCACGCCGGGAACGCCGTGGAGGAGAATGGTCAGGCCCAGTCCCTTGCCTCTGACAATGTCCTGGTTCATGGTCAGATTGGCACCCTTCTTGAGGGCCTCCTGCTTCATGAAATGGGCCCGCGTGAGCGACTTGACCAAGCGCTTGTGGCTGGGATTGATCTTTAGGCTGGAGAAGATATCCTTCTGCTGCTTGATGGGGCTCAGAGATTCAATGTCCAGCATGGAAAAGCGCCGCTCGCGCAGCACGTACGCAACGAGACGACGGGGCAGGAGAACGAGATCGTCTTCCTCCACCGTGTCAAGCTTGCTCTTCACCCTGGGTGGCCGTTGGAAGTCGGCCACACCCTCCACGAGCTGGACGTCTTCGGTGACTCTAAGCACACAGTCTGTTCGGCTGGCATCAGACCAGTACCGGATTTCAAATGTGTCGTCGCCACGTCTCCACCTGGTCTCCTCGTCAGAAGCCGTATTCAAGGTGGGCTTGTGGGACGAGAAGTGCTGGAAGCCTTCGACAAAGTCGACGATCACGTTGCTCTCAATGTGCTCCAGGTGGCTCTTGTCTCCGATGGGCTCTCCCGTCGGCGTACTAATCAGGTTCCATCCCTGGTAGGCCAGATGCCGCGTTTTGATGTAGCTCTGAAACTTGCGGCCCCGTTCCTTGAGCCGGTCGAGAACCGCCTCCGAATTCTCGATGAATCGAATGGGATACACGTTCAGCCGTGTGATGTCTTTCTCCCCCTCAAAGTACTTGATAGTGAGCGAGTGGTTCACGGCTCCGTACGAGTCGCCATCAAAGTCGATGTAGTAGCAGTTCACCACAAACGTCCGTTTGCTGTTTCCTATGTCGTCGGGCTTGTCGTCCGTGATGGCATCTGATTGTGTGGAACGCACCCGCCAGGTCGTTTGATATGTAGGCGAGTGAAATGCCGGTCGCTTTGAACGCTTCGTCACTTCTGTGTCTGCAGAGTAGACAGTCTCGCCGGCTCTGAAAAGATACCACAGATCGTTGAAGCGGACCTTTGTCTTCGATGTCATTTCGAACATGTGGTAGAGAGGAAGAATCTCCTTGTCAACGAATGCGACGTAGCCTCGTATCTGTCTGAGCGCTTCGACACTGTCCATGTTCGGGCCGCTGAACCTGGTCCTTTTGTACTCTTCGTCCTCCTCAAAATATAATTCATCTTCAGCGGGGACGGTAGCAGCTGGCTTGGGCGCGGTCTTCTCGGCGTCATCGTTTGCATCTTTTGCCTCGCTTCCCTTCGTCTGCGCGTCATTCTCGGAGTCTGGTGTCAACTGCAGAGACTCCAGTCGTTCAGCCTCACCCCATTTCTCTTCGAGGATCTGCAGAGTCTGTTTCATGCGGGGATGGGTGCAGATCAAAAGTCGGAACGGCCTAAAGAAGGTTCTGGGATACTTCCTATCCCAATCTTCGCCAATGCCGGCAGCATTTTCGAGATGGAGAAGAATGGCTCTCGACTGGATTCGGACGCGCTGGATCCATGAATCAGGAGACTCGATAGACACCTTTTCTCCCGTCCGCATTACCCTTCTTCTGCGCAAGACCTCGTCTCTCATCTCGTGGCTAAATTGGGGCCCAATGATGAGGGCCTCAATGGCGTGCCTCTTGAAATCGCCATAGTAGTTTTTGAAGTTTTCAAAGTCCACCTTTTTATACCCAGGGATTAGTGGGATGCCACTGATCTCCTTTTCCCAGTCCTTCTCTTCGACTTCATTTTCGTCGCTCTCCTTGTTATCATCTCCTGTGGCATCATCTCCCGTGTCATCATCCCCCTTGACATTATCTCCCTTGTCGTCGTCTCCTTTGTCGTCTCCTCTGTCGTCTCCTTTGTCGTCTCCTTTGTCGTCTCCTCTGTCGTCTCCTTTGTCGTCGTCTCCTTTATCGTCGTCTCCTTTATCGCTGTCATGCTCGTCGTGGTCGCTTTTCTTGTCGTCGACAGTCTCGAGTTTGAGCGTGCCATCAGCTCCGTCAGCATCCGTCGTATCTTCTGCACCCTTTCCGACGGACTCATTCGACAGCTCGCTTGTCTCTGTCATTGTATGCCCGCCACTAGTGGCTGTAGAAGAAACATTGACTGTTCCCGTGGCCGACATTGCGGAAAAGGGATCTTCTGCGAGGTACGGGAAAGTTTGTCTGTGAAAGAAGCGCTCCGGCTAAGATGGATGTATGCTTGACTGGGTCCATTTGGAACTTCTTATGCCTTGCCCAGACGTGGAGCGTCTTATATCTGCCAATGCTGTATGGGATGTGGAAATAGTTGGTAGTTCGAAATAGCTCGGTTTGATAAGAGGGGGCACGGCCCGCCGCTGGTGGCAAGTTGGAAGTAACGCTGCTGTACGGAGTAGCCGCCTCGCTATCTCTCCGCCAGCTGCTTGTGGCCTGGGTCCATAAGCTTGAAATCAGACCACCTTTGGAGGCTCAAACGGTGCAAAGGGAATAGTGCAACTGATCTAAAGCAGCTAAAGATGCAATACAGCCACGAAATGTGACGGGGTTTTCAGCTTTGCTAGCGTTATGCTGCGTGATGGGAGGGGTTTTTGGTCACCAAATAGAAAAAGCGCTCGATCCGTGCCTGATTTGCTAGACTAGGCGTAAGCACGGTGACACCTGCGTCCTCTAGGATTCAATGCAACCTCACCGGGACCTCCATTACGGACCAATCTCTCCTAGCTCTTACGCCCTGCCGCGCCCTTCTCGGACTTCTCGGACGGCTTGAAAGGACCCCGGGATGATAGTTGGGGCGTCACCCCCAACTCCGGAGCTGTCAATGTCCGTGTATACCTCGACATTCGAAAACAGAAGCCTTGATGGCAGCTCCTTTCGTAGACAGTCAAGGACGAAAAATCCACGGCGGACTTGGTGGCTCATCGCAGCTGGACGACCAGAGAGCGAGTTTCGTTCAGTCGCATCCATACACGTAAGCTGCGCCACAAAATCTATTTGTTTCATGCATGATTTCTCCTGACATGGGCCGTTAGGAGGCTGGACACGCTCCTGAAAGAGTACGTAGCTGTCAAGCTTGATCTCGTCGTTACAGGGAATTCGTGGGATGCCATCTACGACAAAATCAACGAGGGCGAGACCGGCTTGCAGAACACAGACAATGATGTCAAGCAACTCTTTAACAATATGGTGGTAAAGCTGGGAGAAAATGCCGACATGATCAGACCGTTTGTCGACCTCATTCCCAACGAATATGGGCTGAGCGTCGTCAAAGCCGGCATAGCGCTGGTGCTCATGGTTTGTTTGACCGATGCCTGCAGTACACTAAATTCTATTTTGGCCACTAACTGCTACATAGTATTCTGTAAAGGAGAGCGAAAAGAGGGCAAAGATCTATGCAGCGTTTGCAGAAGTTCGCGACACGATTGCCGATGCTCGGGCGTACAGGAAAAGCTTCTGGACGGATACCGACGTCAGCAGATGTGCTGCCGACTTGTACGATGCGGTTGTGCACACGGTGGAAGACCTGCTCCAATTTGTGCCGGCAGAAGCGCCCAAAGACCAGAGAGCGCGCGACCGTTGTACGTTGGCTATTCCACGCGACTGTCCCTGGTTCGAAGCGCTAACCCTCAATACTGCCAGGGCGTCAGTTTGGCCGTCTGCACAAACCCAAGGAGAAGCTTCCTGATATAGACACCGTGCTCAAGGATATGAAGGACAAGGCAAAGAATCTCAAGCGGCAGGCAGAAGGTTGCTCCCACGAGAGAATTGGACAGATCCTCACGACTGCGAAAGGCGCCCAAGCCTCACTGACACAAGTCCGCCAAGGCGTGAGCAAGGCAAATGTAACCGCCGCGAACATTGAGAATGAGGCAATCTTTGTTCGAAAAAAGGTCATCTCAATAGAGGCCGTTGCACAGGAAACAAATGAGGAATCCAAGGAGCGGTCAAGGATAGATGCTGAGAGGCACGAGGAGCTCAAGCGACGACTAGACGAAGCCATCATGGGGAATAGCGTCGATGCCAAAAACGGCTTGGTTCTGGTGCTCAACGATAGTAAGTCAAGAGACAACCCTTTCCTAACGGCATCAGGATATCACTGACAGCGGTGCTACATAGAGCTATCCGCCGTACTGGATACCATAGATAGGCTCGAGAAGAGGCTGTTAGTCCAATCAGACGGATCTCCGCCGACGACAGAGTCTCCAGGTCGGTTGCTCGCCAAGTTCGGGCGGACAATCGCCGACAGCACCCAGACCGCAGACGTGGATGCCTTGCTTCTGCATCCGCTCCAAGACCCAAGGTCGGTCATCACTCGCAAGGGCCAGTTTGATGCCGGGATGCAGGCGCGGGCACAGTCTCTGCTGCAGAATCCGAGGTTTGGCGAGTGGATGCAGTGCACACACTCCGACCTCCTTCTCGTGGACGGCAACAGCACGGCACAGGCCTCTGGAAACGTCTCTGCCCTGTCTCTGCTCTGCGCCACGCTGGTCGCGAACATGACGGCGACGTACTCGGACGACCTGGTGATGAGCTTTTTCTGTGGCTTTCACAGCGCCAGCCTGGACCCCTGGTTCGGGCCCATCGGGCTTGTGCGGTCGCTCATCGTGCAGGTGCTGCTGTTCCTGGACCAGCAAGAGAAGGCTTTGGGCACAACCATCCGGATCAAGGAGCCGGATGCGTACATCGACAGCTTTCGGTCGACCCAGCCAGATGCCGTGGTCAAAGTCTTACACCGCCTTCTTCAGCACATTCCTCAGGCAGACTTGACGGTCTACTGCATCATCGACTGCGTTTCGTGCTTCGACAAAGACCTGAACGGGCAATTCGACGAGATGAAAGCCGTCATGGACGGGCTGCAATACATAGTCTGGGAGGATAGCAGAATGCACGTCAGGTTCAAAGCCCTGCTTACTAGCCCTGGGAGAAGCACCAGGAGGATAAGCAGCCTAGTTGATTCGTCACAGCACATCACCTTGATTTCGAGCCACTTGGGTTCCCAAACCATCTCAGATCTATCGGTTAAAGCTCACATCCCACAACCGTCAGGTGTGGGCTCGAGTGAAGATGATTGGGACTGATTAGGTTTTATAGCATATGGGAACTCTTGGGTAGTACCATCTAAAAAATCTAGCAAGATACTGGTCCAGGAGGGAACATGGGTGATCTGAAGAGCATTCATAAAGGGACGAAACCCAAGCTATGTGTGAAGTATACAAGATCACCCACGTCTTTGAATATCCTCGATCTGTGATCCATGGGTAAGTTGTATGACGCTTTGCTGTCGTACTCTCTCGGTGGTCCACATCCCAGTTGCTAGGATTCCACTTGCGTAGATACACGAAGGCCGTATGGAGTACTCTACCAGCACCTGCGAGCCAAGAAGCGCTGGAGGACGATTTTGTGCATCGACAACAACCAGAGCGGTTCCGTGGTGCAGTTGGTTAGCGCATCGTACTAATATTTCCTCTTCGAAATACAATGCGAAAGTCGAGGGTTCGAGCCCCTCCGGGACCATCTCATTTTTTTGGTGCCCTATCTTTTTTGCAGTGGAGCTCTCACGGATGCTTCCCCGGCCCTTCCCCGCGGCTCCCCCGCTGAATACGACGGTGACATCTTGGCAGCACTCAGGCTTGCACGCAAGATATCTTGTGATTCATCGGGCACGATCTGTAACCATTGCATAGACAGAGCTGCAGCACTTCCTATACGCTCTACTAAGCTACGTGTATCACGATATGATCCGGAGCATCAAAAAAACATGCTTTGTTCATTACGTAGTATAATTAGTAAATACAATCAGCTATCAAAGCAGTTCCGTAGGCATAACGCATATACAAGTGGGTGAGTAACAGGATGAATGTCACGAGACGAGAAATATCTGCCCTCTTCTGTAGCCCCCGACGATCAAATCTAATATCGCACTCAGCGGCATTCCAGCCGAACATACAAAGGGGTATCGGGCATCGCATTAGTGCCGGCTTCGCTCCATGCAATAGTTTCCTTCGCCACGGCTACCGGGTTAAAGCGCCGTAGAAGCATAGCCAAAGCTATCTTCTGCTCGATAAGAGAAATACTAATTGTTCCCTGTTAGCAGCTGCAATCAATGCCATTGGGTCAGAGTTCGGGGCCGTACTTTTGCCCGATGCACTGCCTTGTTCCCCGAGAGAAGGGGTGGAAGTATTTCATCTTCTCGCTCCTCTGCTCGTCGGACCCCAGCCATCGGTTCGGGTCAAAGGTGTCTGGCGACGGAAACATCTCTTCGTCGTGAAGCAGGAACAACGGTGTCGAGCTCACGATTGTCTGTCGCCTGTTAGCCCGTGTCAAATCGCGGGTGGAGCTGTCTGAACATACGCCTGGCTTAAAAAAGGTGCCGTTGAAAGACCAGCCGCCGGCGGGAACTGCCCGAGGGAGTCTTCCCCGAACAGGCGAGCTGAGACGCAGTCCCTCTCGGACACAAGCATCCAGGAGCGGCAGGGCATCGAGATCGCTAAACTTTGGTCGGGCATCGGATGTTGGCGCAACGGTCTCGATCTCGTTGCGCAACTTCTCAAAGAGTTCTGGTCGCCGGACGAGCTCATGTGTGGTGGTGGCTAGAGAGATCGCCGTCGTATCGGTTCCGGCAACGAGCATCAGGATGCCCTCGGAGACTAGGTGATCATCGGAGAGCGTAACGGAACTCTTCGCAGCGGTCGAAACCATGGCTCCGAACAGGGACCACTTCTTGTTGCCAGGTGTCCGCATACTCTCCAAGCCTTTCGCGGCGGCCTGCGGGCCAGTCAGCAACGAACGGCCGAGAGACGTGGCATGGCACAAACCTCGCCCATGCCCAGAAACGGGTTGGGAATAGCCTTGATTTTGTAGTAGGTGGCCCAGCGAAGGACCTGGCGAATCCCGGGGAATTGTTGGAGCTATCAAAGTAAGCCGGCTTGTCCGCCACGGTGGATATGGCACAACTCACAAAGGCGATTGCGTCATTGGCAAAGCAGATCTCCTTGACGATAGGAGAATCAAACTTCTCCAGGGACAACGCTCCCGGAGCCTCGCCAAACACAAACTCGCAAATGGTGTCCAGGGTCAGGCAGTGGAACGCGCTGAGGAGGGGAACCTGTCGCTTCTCCCGGGACAGGGCGGCTACGCGGCCCATAAACTGCTCAGCCATGCCGTAGATCTTGTCTTCCTGCTGGAGAATCGCAGCTTTGGAAAAGGCGGCAGACATCAAGCGCTTGTCTTGGAGATGGCGTGTTCGGTCGCACATTGTAAAGAGATTTTCAATCTGGTCGGTGAAGGCATTGTAGAAATAGTGTGCCTTGGTGAACTTGGACGTCTGGCTGTAGATCTCGGCGAAAGCACCAGCATCGCAGATCGACACCTCGTCGGGCGAGATCCTCACAAGCGGTCCTGTCCACCAATCAGCGTCTCCATGTACAATATAACCCGGCAAGAAACCCAGAAAAATGCATACCGTGCTTCTGGTGCAGCGCCAAAATGGTCGCGTGGGCATCACCCTTCATCTCGCGGGTGAAAAGCCACCATCTCGAGGACACTGCCAGGAATGGGCCTGGAATCCTGCGGAGAGGATGCAGGAACAGGCTGTAAAAGACTTTGAACGCGCTGAAAAGCAGCAACGCGGCCAGGCCGCCGCCGATGCCGAGGACATAGCGGTCCATGCCGAGCAAATGAGCCTTTATGCCGAGTAAATGGGTTTCCATGGCGATTCTGTCCACGAATATTCTGTCCACGGATATGCTGTCCGCGGATATGCTGTCCATGTCGACTTTGTGCTTGTTCTGGATGAGATGGTGCTGTTTCCATTAGAGAGGAATGGACGGGCAGGGCTGCTCTCTTTAGTACTAGTCCGGGGCAACGACGGGATCATCCTGAAAGCCCGCCAAATGGCAGAAAAAGACTCCGTCGGGAGCTCCGGGAGTAAATTGACACACTCCACCGCTCACCGTCTTGTTGCGCGTGCACAAACGAGCATTATTTTGGGAGGTTTGCTTCCCGATATGTTTGTGATTTGATGCTCTTGACGCACGTACATACGGGTTCCATTCACGCTTTGCAGTCTGCTTGGCAGGGTTTGTACCGGTGATAAAACACAGGCAGACAGCAGCTCAAGCACAAGGCCGGGGTAACGGCGGGATCATCCCAGATTAGCATGGCAAATGTCATCTGCCGAAAATATTCATTCATCTCCAGGATCCACTAGCGTACCCCAACTTATGATAATATGGGGTTCGCTTGTTTTTCAGGCACGCCCTATTGGATGCTCGAGTCACTCGGCTTTTTTGCTATTACCCCGCCTCTCTCCAGGCCGAGCAGGAAGAAGCAGTCGGGCTCTTGCAAGGGGCCGAAATGTCTGAGGAGAATACCAGCTATCGGGTCGGCGGGAGGCCAAGCCGATAGGTATCGGTAATGTCGGGCCAGCAGCTATCCTAATCGTCAATCCAAGCAACAATAACAAGTAAGCAGCCGACGGATGGACGCGTGGCTAAGCCGCATTATTTCGACGAGCAGTTGTTCAAGATAATACGATTATGCAAGGGACCCATTCGGAAGGCGACCCTACATCAACATGCAGGGACTCCGAGCCTGTGTCACGATCCAAGCGACCGGACAGCATTCCACCTCTCAGTGGTGTCTTGGAGAAGAGCACAGCATTCAGGAGATTCCCGTGAAGCTGTGGACCAGCCGGGATCGGCTCTTGCGATAGCTCTCGAGCCGACGCAGCCACCGTCTGGCTGGCTGTTTAATTTGGGATGAACGCCACCAATGGCGTAAAATACATCCTAGGAGACCAGGATGATCCAATCGACACGCGAGAGACAGCATGCAAGATTGGGCATATTGGTCCCCGTCTGCAGATTGCAGCAGCTGCAAGTTTCAGAACAGCGTGTACGAGCAGGAATGGCTGACTCACGTGAGACCGCGTGACTGGCCAAGACGACCGTGTTCGACCGTGCTCGGCCGAAGGAGTGGACGCGTTCGGTCGGGGAACGGCAGCAGCGACAGAAAAACGTCCTCCGGATCCGTGCCGATATCGGCTGGCGGGCAGGGTTTGCCAATTGCAGGCGTCGTTGAGCAATAGCGTGGGCTTTCGGTATTTGCTCACCAGAGCTGGGATGTTCTAGGGATCTGCTCTGCTCCCTGGCGACATCACTTCTGTCTGCGGGCCTGTCCAGGCTCCTGTGGTCGTGTATCAGTGTGTGCTCCCATGACTCTTTGGGCGTTTGTTTTTGTGCAGATTTTTTTCAGTGCAGATTATCTCCGTTTTGGCAGCGGACCGGAGAAGCGAACCCAAAACGGTTGCCAAACCACTAAACGAGACGGTCGGCCCACACCGTGTCGCGCGCCCGGGCGACACTGCAGGAAAAGGCTGCGGTGTTTCCAGGGCCGGGCTCCCTGGGCGATGCTGCAAGAACCCACGCGAATGTGCTCGCCGATGCGGCAGCAGACTGGGTGGCGCATGGAGACGACAGGGAGGTGAGAACAGAGGCCCGTGGACGCCAAACGGCGGCCGGCGTTTGCAACCGTTCTATCTTACACGTGCTGGCCACGGCACGCTAAATCCGCTCGGGCGTTGAGGGTGGCGATCATTCCCCTGAATGTGCCATTTCCCCAGCCCATAACAGAAGGCTGTCGTGACGGAGAACCTCCGGTTCGGCACCAGCTCAGGCGGGAATAGCTGGCACTTGCATTGGCCGGCGGCCGTCGCTCCAGCCTGCCGACAGCGTCTGTGATTTTACGAATTAATTTTTGCTTTAATTTTATTTATCGAACCGATTTTTTTTTTCTTTCCTTGGGCTTGCCGCCACCACGGTGACCAATATGACTCTGCCCACGACGCCCTGCCCATGACTCGCTTTGCCTTGTCGGTTTCCGGCTCCCCCCTACCCCGTCTCTTCTCGCCGACGGCGGACCCTGCGGCTGTCATCGGCAGTCCCGTCCGGCTATAAGAGTCTGTATGGCCGTCGTCTGCTGCAGCCTCGATTTTGATTTCGTCTTGCGTCGACATCAGGTCCCGACCAGATCTGCCTTGATCCCAGCACCAGCACGGGCTCACCTGCCTGCAGCTCCTCGCAGCAGTCTCTCCGGCCATGGACGACAACGAGTCCATCGACAGCACTGCTAAGCTGCCCTACTCCAAGTGGCGCTGCATCGCCCTCGTGGCCACCGTGACCGGCGCCAGCTTCTCCAATGTAGGGCTCGGCCTTGCCGATAGGACCCCGCTGCTGCCTCCGTGCTGACACTGCCCGCAAACAGACGCTCTCGAACCAGGCCGTCGTCATCGTCCTGCCGACCATCGGCAGCGACCTCGGCATTCCCTACAGCCGCCAGCAGTGGATCGTCTCTGCGTACTCGCTGACCTTTGGCTGCTTCCTGTTGTTGTGGGGACGCATCGGCGACGTCTTTGACAAGAAGACCATCTTCGTGGCTGGCTCAGTCTGGGTCACGATCATGACCGTGGCCAATCCTTTTGTCCACAACGAAATCCTCTTTGACCTGTTCCGGGGGCTTCAGGGACTGGTCCGTCGGCTCTCTCTTCTCCGTTTCCTCTTTTTCTGTTGTACTAACCCTTGCAGGGAGCTGCTGCTAATGTGCCCACGGCTCTCGGCATTCTGGGCACGACCTTTCCGCCTGGCAAGGCCAAGAACTATGCTTTTGCCGCCTATGGTGGGCTTCCCGTCTTCTCTTCCTCTGGCTCTCGTTCCTTCCTGCTTATTAACAACTCTTAGGCGCCGGGGCACCCTTGGGCAGCGTCTTTGGCAACCTTATTGGCGGCCTCATCACCTCGTACGTCGACTGGAAGTGGGTGTTTGGCGTCCTGGCCATCATGATGGGCGTCATCACTGTGGCCGGCCTCGTCTTCATTCCGGCCCTGCCGCCACTGCTGCCCGCGACCCCCGAGCTCGGCGCCGATGGGGGCGCCCTCTCCACCAAGGCTGCCCTTGCGAGCATCGACTGGATCGGCGCCGTCCTGGTCACGCTGGGGCTGGTCGGCCTGCTGTTCGCGCTAACCGAGGGCAACGTGGTCGGCTGGGCGACGCCGTGGGTCGGCGCCATCGTCGGCCTGTCGCTGCTGCTGGTGGCCGCCTTTGTGGCCTGGCAGCTGTGGCTGGAGCGGCCGCACAACCGCCAGGGCGGCCGACGGGCTGGCCAGGCGTGGCCGCCGCCGCCGCTGGTGCGCCTGTCCATCTTCACGCGGTCACGTGACACCGGCAGCGGCAGCTCGTCGTCGCTCTTTGCGGCAGCCCTCGTCATCATGGCCTTTTTCTTCAGCTCCTTCAACGGCTTCCTCGTTTACGCCACCTACTTCTTCCAGGACTACCAGGGCCTCAGCGCCATCCAGACGACGCTGCGCTTCATCCCCACCGGCGTCGCCGGCCTGCTGACCTGCTTCTGCGTGGCGCCGCTGCTCAGCCGCGTGCCCACCTACCTGCTGCTGCTCTTTGGCAACGCCTGCGTCTGCATCAGCAACCTGCTCATGGCCGTGCCCATCCCCGCCGGCTCGACGTCCTACTTTGCCTACAGCTTTGAGGCCATGGTCCTCTCCGTCTTTGGCGCCGACACCGCCTGGCCCAGCCTCACCCTCTTCGTCTCCCACGCACTCCCGCCCGAGGACCAGGCCATGGGCGGCGCCCTTGTCAACGCTGCCGGCCAGGTCGGCCGCGCCATCGGCCTCGCCGTCGCCACCGCCATCCAGACCGCCGTCATGGCCTCTGCCCGCGGCCGCTCCATCGCCGACGTCGGCACCGTCAAGGCCCACGACCACGCCACCCTCGTCGGTCTCCGTGCTGCCAACTGGTTCAACTTTGCTCTCGGCGTCGTCGCCTTTCTCGTCGTCATCGTCGCCTTCCGCGGCTCTGGCATCGTCGGCAAGGCTCCCGTCAGAGCTCCCACCCGCCCACTGCGTGCCTCTTCTTCAGCTACGGCCGTCGCATCGGACGACCCTGAGACAGGCAGAATTTGCGAAAAGTAATCTCCCTGTACATAAAACTGCGTTTCTGTTCTTGTCTTTCGTCATTTTGCATTGGTGCTGCATATCACGATACCAGGGTTACTTTCTCAGATCATAGGCGTTGTCTTACTGGTTCAATTTGCTTCAAAACGCATCATTACATTGGGAGAGTTTATGTATATACAACGTTGCATACAAGCAGAACACCTGGGCATACTTCCGTTTATCCCCCGTCTGTCTCGGCAGAATTGTCCGAGTCACGGAGCCGCGATTCCAGCTCCTCGCTGTTGAGACATTCGCCACGTATTTCCCGTACCGTACATATCGGTTTAATTTTTTACCGCAACTCGCCCATTGTTCCACAACGACTCCGTCGTACACGTGTTGATCTATACTTTTGCCGATCACAGACATGCTCGTATCCCAGCCCTGGCCACAACACGCGAGTGTGGGAGCACGAGAACGTGTGTGGCTCTGTGCATCTACAACGTCGCCTAGAAGTGCCTGTTTGTGTCCTAATAATACTCATGCGGAGCGTTATATGTCCCATGTAGTATTGTACATCAATGGTTGTAGACTCGTCGCTACAGTGCAGCTGAGTTGAGTCTCTTGGTCTTGGGCACCAGAATTTAACGAGGACCCGGGAGGTGCCGTAGTAACTGGACTACAGCGCTCATAACGTATTAATTATTACACGAAGTTGTTGTAATTGAATTGGGTGGAATGCCAAAAAAGAACGTCGAATCACGCTTGGATATTTAGTGGAAAAAATAAAGCAATGCTTAAATGTTGCCCAGACGCGGGATCGAACCGCGGACCTCCTGCTTACTAGGCAGGCGCAGCTACCACTGTGCTACCCGGGCTTGTCATTGGAGGAGCAACTTAAAATGGAGTACACATAAGTCAAGCAATCCCTCGTTGGCTCGCCCAAAGTACCAAAACTTGCCAAAAGCCACAAACTTAAACTGTATTCAACTCATTATAAAAATATCAATAGTAGTGGGCTGCAGTATAAGGCTTGCTAAATTCTCTCTTTGGAGGAAGAGAAACAAAAAAGGAACAGAACAGACGTACACAAAAGCTGCACATCCTGACTTACACCGGTTTCCAATGCGAAGAGCTGGTCTTGGGTGCGGCGGCGGAGATGGTGCCGATAACGCAGTAGCTCTGGCTGGCCACAAGGGTGCCGGAGCAGGCCACGCCAGCATTGAGGGCTTCAAAGCCGGCGCAGATGTCGCTGGCGTCGGCTGTCATGGGGTATTCACACGTGACCTAGCTGCCACCGCTGGCCGGCCGGCACAAGATGGGACTAGACGATGCTTATGATGCTCGAGTGAGTGTTTCGTCCTGTGCTTTTGGCCTCTTGGACATGGGGCAAGAGAATGGTTAAAGCCGACCACTATGTACTCCCTTCTATCTTGGGTACAAACTGTCTATAAACGTATAATGGTTATACATAAAGACAAACCGTCCATGGACTGATAGACGAAACTTTGCTAAAATAAGGAGGATGCCTTTCTGATTACCTAATCTATTTTTACGTAGAGCAAGTCCTCTTTTCCCTCTTCTCGATTTGGAAGACTTCCACAAACTTCACCTTGTAGGATTGTCTTTTCTTCTCTTTTCTTCCCTTCCTTTTCCCTATTCCTCCCACAGAACACGGAGCCCTCCTATTCTCTTTCGCTTTTGATCTAATAGCAGTTCGGCTCCGCTACCGTTACATTAAGCGGAGCATCTCACCTTGCTACCTGTAACCGACCTGCATTTTATCAGGCAATTTAGTTTCCGTTCTTCCCTCTTTCTTTGCCCGGCTGTGACCCTTGTCCACAGCAAGCAGCCTGCGCCCGATGGCAGCCTTTTTCCCGTCCTCTGGCAGCACTGAGATTATGCTGGCTATGGCATTAGTTGGCTTTTTCTTTGCTGTTGACTTGTATGATAGTTTGTGACAGCTTTCCATTGCCCTGAATCGTATGCATTATTGTAGTATCCGCCAGATGGGTTACGTATGGACATGCCCTACTACTGTCTTATACCTTTCTAGCCCATAGACTTGCATCTAGCTTAATACAGCCGCTTTCACTTCTATATACATTGATTATTTTCGGGGTTTTAATGCTTTACTTATGTTTATTCCTATTTTTCCACTTCGTTTGAATTGACTAACGTCATTCTTGGATGGTTTCCTCTTCAGATTACTAGCGCCGGATGGCCCCGCTTCGTTGGCGGACCGATGTGATGTCTGTAAGTGTATGTACTCCACCGGACTCGGGTCCGTTATTCTCCGTACAAGCTACAGCTTTGAATTGCAGACTTCGTAGTTTCGTTATCTGCTTCATGGTTGCGAGCAGCGGCAGCTACAGCTACGCGACAACGCAGCTGCCTGGCGTTTGTGGATAACAACACACAGACCTGTTCTCCATGCTGCAGGTCGGCCAGCACGTCTGCTGCTCGGCGAGACGCTGCCCGGATTTGCCCCCCAGCTGGACAGAGGCTCCTGAGCGACATACACGGTCGTGGTCGACGACACGTGCTCCGGTATTGCGGCCGAGAACAGCCTGAAGGTCGGCCAGTTGCAGAGCTACAACTGCGACAGCTGAGGCTGGAACGGCGGCGAACTGAGTGGCCATGGCGAATTATGGCTAATTCGTTATCGGCAACGACGTAGACAGCAGTGGCATTGGCAGGAGGGGGGACGAAAAAATGCACTTAGCAAGAAGAATAAGAAAGAAAAACAGACTCTTCAGGAATCTGACATTCCCGGAATTCCTGCAAAGAACGACAGCGATGACAGCAACTATCTGGCATTTCTGATCCTCTTGAAGTACCTGTTTCCCGGCAATGCATCACCGAAGAAGCAGATCGGCGAGGTGGGCGGCTACGTCATCTCTATGACCTACGACCTTCACGGCCAGTGGGACTACGGCAGCCAGTACTCTCCGCACAGACCGATGCTAAACCCCTTCCTCCCACTATCCTTCGTTTCTTCTTTGACTACAAATGAACTGCAGACTGTGCGCTCTGGCCGGGGTCCAGCACGAGTGGCTTTCATTTCGTCTTGCTTTGTTTGCTGATTGCAGCCATAGGTACGAGTAGAGTATACCGCGAAAGCAACACTGTTATATTTGGCATATCCATATAAGTAGTTATCGAAGCTCGCCCATCAAGCCCAGCCAACGACAAGTAGTACTACATATACCAAAACGATATACAAGATATCGCAATATGAGCCGAGCCCAAAACTAGAGTACCAGCCCTCAGCATCTGAATCCACTGGACTAGAGGAAATCTGTCCATGTGTTGCTCACTACTTGGTCCTAAACTGAGCACCAATGCCGAGAAAATCGCTATCATGCGATTCGATTATCTCCTGTCTGGTGTTGTCTTCACCATGGTCCACTTCTTTGTCTTCTTGGTGAGCACCTTGGACGGAAACCGGAGAGCCGCCCTTCGATCCGGTACTTTTGTTGAGTGTTATCAGCAAGACAGCTTCTCTTATTATTATGAGGTTGTACTGGTATGACAGATTGTTTTTGGGGGGAGTGTCATATTATAAGTGACATGTTCAGAGTGCTCAACAATTGAGATATAGAGAGATGGGGGTATGCTGAGTTGGGAGAAGAGGAAGGGCACGGGATGAGATTATGAGGCATTGACTGCAGTGAAAAGCTGAATGTGTGCAGAGGGTGTCGCTGGAGGTAGAAGGAAAAGTTAAAGAACAATACCACCAACCTTCCTGGCATGATGAACGACCACGTGCTAAACGATAGTAGCACAATGCCAAACGTCGGTGGGTAAGTGGGAAAGGCCAAGCAGAAACAATATGCAGGTGGTTGAGAAGCCAGAGAAAATTTATAGCGAGGGGAGAGAAGAGAATGAGGAGAGAATAGAATGGGGTAGAGAGTGGAAATGGGAGAGGGAAGAAAATGGGAGAGAGAGCCAAGTCTTCATACTTTAATAGTTCATCTAAGTGAACTACAAGGATAGGGCGAGCACTGCAAGAGTTTCGAACCACGTCGTATTAGAACCTCCTAGAGCACTGAATCGACATACATAGCGGTCTTGAATACATCTTATAGATGCTTGAAATGCACCAAGCTAGCCTGTCTATGGTACATGCATATGCCTTTCGTTGCCTCGCGGTTCAAGAAAAGATGAAACTCTACCATTTCGACGAACTCTCTCATCAAAATGGCACGCAAATGTGGAGTAGATTCCACCCTTACCAGACATGATTGGACAACAATCGAACAACACCCGAGCGCGATATCGCAGAACGAACAGAGGTCCCGCAAGGCGAAACTCTGCACTAGTTACGTGGGCCCAGTCAACGGTCCCCACTGAAAGTTCTGTTCGCTATAACATCAGCAGTATACAGTACGAAATACGTACGGATAATGACTTTAGCGATAGCTTGCTAACTCTTAGCTGATAAGCTCAATAAGCTATAATGCTTAAGAAAGGTATATGCTTATCTTAGCGGAAATTTACAGTGCTAATAGAAAATACACGCTGGATCCATAATTTCTAATTAGGAAAGGTGCCACGGCGAGATGCCGATTGTCGGCGCCTTCCGCCACCACTAGGAAAAAACAGCGGCGCCTGGTAACGGTGTAGCCATTGTCTTTAACACAGCCCCGTTTTCTATGCTCCCCCGTACTATTCAATCACGAGCTTTATTTCGTTTAGGCTTTTGTAGAGCGGGATGGTAAGGTGATTATGTTGTCTAGGCCCTCTGCACCGGCTCGGCAGCCGATCGCACAGCGATCGCCAACTTAGTGTGAGAACGCAGATGTGACGCCGTAGCCGATCGATGAAGGGTCTTGTGTAATTTTTATCTGCTTAATGAGCCTCTACTCTGCACCAGAGAGCGAGGTGACAATTAAGAGAGGAGTGTGGTGCGGGTAGGCGGCAGCTGAATTCCAGCAGATATTACAGGTCATCGTTCCCTCCTAAGCCCATGCAGTACTCCAGGAGATGGCTGGTGGTAAGCGGCCATGGCATATCAACGTTGCATCTCCGTCAAATCTACCATATCTCGATCGCTAACCCCACTAGGAGCTCGTCGACGGGTAAATACCTTTCTATCCATATCAGATCCTGATAAAGGTTGATGTCCCACGAACATCTCTTAGGCTGCAATGCAAGACGGAAAAGGCATACTGCTATGCGCATCAATTTTACAAGAACCAATTTTCAGGCTCCAACTGCAGTATATCACGAGGTCAAGGTTGTGCACCTGTGCAATCTGATAGAGGGCGAAGAAAATCTACACCGAGTCTTTCTACTTATATAGCCTTGTCTCGCCTCGCTTAAGTGCTAATGAATATCGCTATGAAAAAGAGTTATGCCATCCTCCTCTTCGTGACCGTCACAACCAGCCCTCCTGGGCCTACCCCCCTGGAGTTAACGGTCCGTCGTGTCCCCCCTCCCCAACAACGCCACTTGAAACTGATCACAGATCCTGCCGTTTAGTGCCAACCAGAACAGCACGCCTTAGTCCGAGGCAAGTCTTTGGGGCTTGCCCGCAGACGTTGAATATTACCATCATCATCGGAGGCGGTCACCCGCCGAGGTAGCCAAAGGTGCCGTCGCTCAGCCGCGAGAAGCGGTGGTAGTCGTCCATGCCCCCGCCAGCGGGACTCGGGTTGCGTGACGTGCGTAGCGAATGCCCCCTGCTCAGCGTCCTCGCGGGCGACGGCAGCCTCAGCAGAGCGCTGCGTCCGCGATGCGGAGCCGTCAGGCCGCTGCCGCCAGCCAGACGGGCCTTGGTGATGACCACGACCTTGGCCACGCCGCCGTGGGCGCGCGAAAAGGCCTCCCAGCTGCTCTCGTCCGGCTCGCCGCCGGCGTAGTCGCCATCCGTGACAAACGAGGTGTCGGTGCGCGTCGTCCAGCGGGACCAGCGCGTGGACGTGCGGCTGCGGCTGCTGCTGACGGCGTCGTCCTCGCCCGGCAGCTGAGACCGCACGCTGCCGTCGCTGCCGGCGCCCGGCACCACGCCTCCTCGCATGTACCGCGACAGCCGCGACATCCAGCTCCACCGCTGCTGCTGCTGCTGTTGTTGTTGCTGCTGCTGCTGCTGCTGCTGCTGCTGGCTGCCACCGCCGATAAACCGTGCCGACTCTGAGGCGCTCTTGTTCCGCAGCTTCTGGAGGTCGATGTCGGTGATGCTGCTGCTGCTGCTGCGGCTGCTGCGGCTGCTCCGGCTGCTGCCGTTGCTGTTTCGTCGGTCGTAGATTGGCGGCAGCACGCCCACGCGGATCCTGATCTCGATGGGCAGATCAGGCTCGACCAGAGGCGCCGCGGGGGCCGGCGACACCTCCCGCACCTCCTGCGGACGGGCCGAGGGCAGATCCAGCTCGAGCTGGCGCCGCTCGTCAGGACTGCCGACCCGGCTGTCCCTGTTCCGGGAGAAGAACGGCAGCCGACCGCGGCTCAGACGGCTGGATATTCGTGACAGCAGCCCGGCCGGCCACCACGTCCTCTTCTCTCCCCGGCCATCCGAACACGGCTGCTGCCACCGCACCCAGGCACCCACCCCCACAGCCCTCATCTGCTGCTCGCCCGACGAGCCGGCATGTCCCTCCAACATGGCGCTGTCGCGGTCGGGCAGCCGGTGTGCGCGGCGACGGTGGCTCACGAAGAAGAAGATGCCGATGCCGACGACCGTCAGTCCCAGCACGGCGGCCATGACGGCGGCACCGATGAGGGTGCGCTTGTGGGAGGAGGACCGGGCGCTCGTCTGCGTGCTTTCCGTCGTGGCAACGGTGGCCGTCGTGGCCGTCGTCTGCGACATGGCGGCAGCACCGACGGCGCTGCCTTTCGCCGATGAAGCAGTCCCTGTTGCCGCCGTGGAGCCGGAGGAGGTCACGGCTGCGGCAGAGACCCCGTTGCTGGTGTTTGCCGTGAGCGTCCTGGCAGCCCGTGTCGTCGCGGTCGTCTTCGGCAGCGAGGTCGATGTGGACTTGGCAGCAGTCGTGGTGGGTTTCGACGTCGATCCGGCCAGCGTCAGGCCGGGTGTAAGCGGGTGCGTGGCCAGCACGGAGAGGTCTACATCCCGCCAGCGGATCTGCATGGCCGGGCCGGCCGTGAAGGCGGCGCCGGACGTCGTTGCCGTGGAGCTGACGCCCCAGATGCCGCCGCGGAAGTCGGTCGTGTCGGAGGTGCAGGTCTGTCCGCTGGGGGTGTGTGAGCAGAGACAAGCACGGGGGGGGGGAACGGCCCGGAGGCTCGACGTCTCTTACCTCGGGACGCAGAAGGCGACGGTCTCGCCAGAAGCCACAGGCGGGAAGCCCTGGGAGGTGAGCGAGGTGGCGGTGAAGGAGCAGCCCAGGCCGACCTGGAAGCCGTCGGGACAGATGGCGGGCGAGTAGTACTGGAAGCCCTCGCCGGCCAGGTTGCTGGCCCAGGCGGGCGGGTCGCAGGTGGTGGGGCCGGCCGAGGGGAACGAGGGGAACTGCGACGGCAGCTTGGTGGTGGTGACGAGCCAGCTGGTCGAGCATGACGGCGTGAAGACGGTGGTGAGCGCAGCCAGCGGGACGGTGCCGCCGTGGAGGCTGGTCATGGTGAAGGGAAGCAGTGGCGCGGACGGCCGTGGGTGGACGACAGCATGGAGAGGCTCATGAGAGGGATTGGGGGGGGGGGGGGGGGGGGGGACACGAGAAGAGGATAGCTGAAGAGGGAAGACTGAAGAGGGGAGAGGGACGAAAGGAGAGAGAGGAAAGGAGAGAGAGAGGTAGGGAGGGCGAATATGGAAAAGAGTGGAGGAGACGCAGCAATATCAAGAAAGGTTGCTTGGCAGAGAACAGGTGGAGGATGTGGATCAGCGAGTAGCAGCAGGGTTGGCCCAGAGGCGCGGATGAAAGAGTGCACGTCAGGGAGTCAGCTGTCAGCCGGGTGGCATCTTCCGAGACGTCGTCAGTGGTGGTCGAGGTGGAGGGAGGCAGGGAGAGGCTTCGCGCCTGTTCTGACCAGAGGATGGCGAGCAGCGACAGGCCCTGGGCACGAGCACAGATTGCGGCGAGCGTCTGCGTTCATGCGCGGCCAAACCCAGGCGGGTTCCATGTGGGGTGGCGCTGCAGAGAGAAAGGGGATGGGAGAGTAGAGGGGGACGGAAGATTGGGTACAAGGGGAGGGGAGGGGGGGGTCCCAGTTCCAAACACCAACACACGTAGGATCACTACATCACTACATAGTATCAGAGGGGGGGAAAATTAAACAAGCACCGCAACCAAGCCAGAGAGGCTGTCGGTGCGTTGTCGGTGCGCTGCCGGGACGGCACACGGCCAAAGCAGAATCCGCACAAGGTCGCATCGACGTCACAGGAGCCGGGAGGACAAGCTGTTGAGTTGCTCTGTCGAGCGGACTGGCGGCGATGAAACGGGGCCGCGCAAGGGTGGGCTGTCTGCCCTGAAAGGATGGGCCCGGTTTCAGGTCTGCGGACGTGCGGGTTTGGTGCCTGAAAGAGGGGTCGCCCACGGTGAGCAGGCAGAATACGAGCTCTGCCTCTCTGCGTGCTCGTGTTCTGGTCTGCAGGCTGCATTCTCTTGACACACTGGTGCCGTTCAGGGTCGGCCGAACTGCCGGACCTCTGCGCCGGCTGCCGGCAGTTCTGTTTCTTTTGCGCCCTTTTTTTTTCTTTTTTCTTTTTCTTTTCGCTCGCATCTCACATTGCAGTCGCGATATGCTTAACGGCTGCTCCCTGTCCCGAGACGGATTCGGAAAGGAAGGGCAAGGAAGAAAGGCGACGAACGCCCCGTCCAGATCGGCCCCAAAAGAGGCTGGGATGTGCACTCACATCCTGATCGGCTGCCAGCCATCCACATTCACATCCACATGCTCGCATCACCCGCATCACTCTCTCTCGCAATTCTCTCTCATTCGCAATTCTCTCTCATTCGCACCAATGGCATCCGCCCGGAACGGCATCCGTGCGGCCAACACGGCAGCACGCATAAACGAGGACTCGTCGTCGCCCAATCAGGCCGGGCCCCAGAGCCTTGGGACACTTCCATCACAAGTCTCTCACCGCCTCTGCTGCGCCTGATCGTCCCAGGGATCTCGTACATAGTAGCCTCTCTACTCCGTACCCGTACAGCAAAGCCTCACAGCGGCTGCACCCCCCGTCCCAGAAAGGTGGCCTCGCCAAACTCGCGCTCGGCCAGCTGGAACAGCGGCAGCCCCTGGAAGTACGCGCTGTCCGGCCCGCCAATCGACTCCCAGGTGGCGCGCGCCTCCTCGGGCCCGATCGTCAGCAGCTCCTCCCGCCGCCCGCCCACGGCCGCCTCGGCCGCCAGCTGCACCTGGCTGCACCTTTCCAGCATCACGAACCAGTTTACCGCCGCCTCGATCGACGGGCCCGCCGTCAGCAGCCCGTGGTTGCCCAGAAACGCCACCTTGCGCTGCCCGAGCGTCTCCGCGATGCGCCGGCCCTCCTCGGTCGCCAGGACGACGCCGGAGAACTTTCTGGGACAAAGTGTGTCAGCAGCAGTGGAAGGAGCGAGCAGTAGCGCCAAGCCACGGGTTTGGTCACGTGCTCGGTCACGGGCTCGATCACGCGTCAAAGCCGCCAAACCCCCACTCACGAATACACCACCTGGTCCTCGTAGAACATGCAAAAGTCCTGCGTCAACATGTCCAGCGTCCGGCCGGTCGTGCACATCGCCCGCCCGTAGACGCTGTGCGAGTGCGCCGCGCACAGCACGTCGGGCCGCGCCTTGTGGATCTCCGAGTGGATGGCAAACGCGGCTGTCCGGTCAGCACCGGTCCGGAGCAGAGGAGGGTCACTTTGGCTGCCTACCGTAGTTGAGCATCCGGTTCTTGCCGCCCTCGATGACCTTGCCCTCGTGGTCGACCCGGATCAGGTCGTCGTCCGTCACCAGCGCAAAGTGCAGCCCAAACGGGTTGACCCAGAAGCTCGACGGGTCCACCGGGTCGCGCACCGTGATGTGGCCCGCGATGCCCTCCATGAAGCCGTGCCGCGCAAAGATGCGGAACGCCAGCGCCAGCCGGTGCTTGAGAAAGCGCCGCTCCTCCATCTTGTCCGCAAACACGGGCGCGTGGCCCACCGACGCCTCCACGTGGGCCAGCGACGGGTCGCCGGAGCCGAGGTCGACGGCCGGCTGCTTGGTCGCCACGGCCACACTTTCGTCCGCCTTGCTGTCAACTGCCGAGGGCGCCATGGCTAGATAGGGTTGGGACGTAGACAGGAGTCGCTGGAGAAGACGGCAGAGGACGAGTGGGCAGGATTGTCAATCTGGCTTTTCGTCTCGATATCTTCCTATCATACTGATCCACAATCTCGGCCAACTCCGGCCAGCCGTTATCATTGATTACATAGCATGTACTCCGTAGCACTCCGGAAAATGTCCAACTAAAATAGGGTCTGATCCGGCATATTACCCCGCGGTCGGGGGTGGCAAGATATCTGGGATGCGGCAGTTGTCCTCGCAGCAGCCTCGCCTGTCCCCCCGAGGCCCGTGATTGTCCCTGATAAGAACAACCACCGTCGTGTTACGTCACCGGCCGATCACCAGCCGATCGTTGCCTCAAACTGGCACAAATGTCGCACGTCCTCTGCCACATGCTCGGAAACGCGCAAGGTGAACCAAGATCCACGCCCGGCCGCGACTCTGCGCAGCATCCGATCTCCGCACGCCTTGCATATCCTCAGATCGGGTGCTGTCCTGCTTTTCCCTACGCCTCTTGTCGGGCTTGTGTTGGCCATCCTGGCCGCTCTCGAGTTGCACGGCATGCGGCGCATATCGTAGCAGGGGACCAGCCACGCAGCCCACCCGCGGTCGGTCGGCTGATGTCGGATGCAGGCCCCCTCTCTTGCCTGTCTCTCGCCCGCCCTTTTCCTCCTCCTTCTCCCAGAGCCACCACGACATGGACGACCGCGAGAGACGGCCCGCCGACCGACGTCTGGACGCAGCACCGAGGCTGGCGACAAGACGAGATCCAGCGCCTGCAGCGACGGAGGTCGGTGGCACGAGCGGCCGTGTGACCGTGTCTCGCGCGAGCGCAGACGGCCTGTCCCCCCACGCCTGTTTACGAGCAGATGTGTCAGAGGTACCCTGCGCGATATGACGAGTGACGGACGACGAATGAAAAACGGCGAGTGACGAATGCCCGAGGACGACTGCCTCGCCGCGCAGACTGCGCGGTCGCGTGGTCGACCGGCGTGATCGGGATGCGACTCTTGTTGCAGTAGTGGAAGCCAACGTTAAAAAAAAGTAAAAAAAAAACCCCAACAACACTCACTAGCTCTATCGGCACCCGTGCACGACCGCTGTGCTGCCAGCACAGGCCCACACACCCACATGCTTTGCCCGTCCGCTGGCCTCTTGCCTGCTCGTATGCGCTGTCGCACAGCGGCCACGACAGCTGTGTCTCGAACGAGGGGGTGCTGTAGCCTGTTGACGGAAACCGGCCGCGCCTTCCGCCACCACCCACCACCACCCGCTTCCTCCTTCCCTTCCCTCTCTCCCCCCCCTTCCCCTCGCGCCTTCCCCTCGCGCCTTCCCCTCTCGCCTTCTCCAAACCCTCTCACGTGTACTCGTGCTCTCGTATCATGTACTCGCACATGCAGCAGTCCGCGCTCGTATCAGCCTGTGCTTCTGGTGGGGTCACATACCCTGAAAAAAAAAAAAAGGTGGCCTCTGCTTACCACGTGGCCCTGTCCGCCGCTCCTTTCCCTATTTCTCCTCGCGCCCTTGAGATCGCCACTTTTCTGTCTAATCGGTTTGCACCATCGTTTGATCGCCCGGCCACCAATGAGAGCTCAAGTGCTCACTCATACATACTTCTCTGCGATTACAGCCGGTGCGGTCCGTCGGCTGTGGCTGGCGTCGGCACCAACACCAGTCAGCCCTGCAACCCTGTCGTCCTCCCTCTCTCGCCGCTCGCTCTCGCTCCCTCTTTCTCTTTGCCCTCGTTTCGCCATTCGTCACCACGTGCAGCCGAGATCCCACGACTTGCCGTCCCTGCTGTGCTGCCATCAGGGCCAACGAGAAGCGCTGGATGCAACCTCAGCATTGTCGTCACCGACCTCCACTCACACCCATCCTGCCTTGGCTATCGCCGACCCCTCCTGCCGTATCATCTTCTGACTGCTAAAGAGACTTTTGCCGTTTTTCTTTTTCTTTTTTTGCCCTTCTGCCCTCCCCCCCCCCTCTCTACTTGTCGATGGCGCTGTCGCTGTCCGTCTAAGCCGCTTTGGTCCCATACACCCTGGTTTCTCACCCACCCCTCGCCCGGCCTTTCTCTCCTACGCCTTCCGATCCGAGCTTGGTCTGCGGAAGCTTGCACAACGGACGGTAGCTGCAGCATTAGTGGATGTCCAGGCACGGCTTCTTCCCCGTTTTCTCTTGCAGACACACCTTCTGCCCATATTCGGCCGCTGTCTCTTCCGCGCATCCTACGACTTCGGACTCGCTTATTAGGGCTGTTGGGCTTTGCGGGAATCCTGAAAAAAAAAAATCGTCTAAGGAAAAAAAAACCCCGAGACGTGGTGATCTGGAGCCCACTTTTGTCCAGGGAAAACACCAAAACGATCTCGACGTCTCCGCCCGTCTCCTTCGTATTTACTGCCTGTCGCCACTCACGGCTCTCCTGTCACCGTTTTGCGTACAATAAGGCGGCACTTTTGTGCCCCCCACTCCCTGGCCCTCCCCGAAAGCCAGGCAAACTGAACTGGCCCCTCCTTCGTTTATCTACATGCTGCTTTTGGCCATTCACACAGTCGCCGTTCTCCGTCCTCGGCCGAGTCCTGCTCCCAGCATATTTCCTCGTTTCTCTGCTCCTGCTTTTTGCCTCTGGCCACCACTCCCTCTCCCGAACGCGCCCACGCATGTCGTCTTTGTCTAGCCATCCCATCCCAGAGCGCCCTGCCCAATCGACACGCCATTGCAAACTATGGTGATGGCCGCTGCCGCCGCCGGCTGGGATCTCAGTCCGGGCGCCGGCCCCAGATACGACGACAAACTCATGACCAAGACCCTTGTCGCCCTCAAGGATCTGGCCGCGACCATCCCCAGGCTCACCGGCAGGCTGCAGAACAAGGAGCAGCTGGACGAGCGCCAGTGCATGCTGTCGCAGAGTGGCGGCGCGATCGAGACCACCGGAGGCATAGGCGAGCAGGCCCGCTTTCGTGTTCACGAGAGAATCGGCGAGGGCACGTTCTGCGTCGTCTTTAATGGCGAGCTGCTGCCGGAAGAGCCTGCGGACGGAGAGGCGAAGCCTGTTGCTCTAAAATTTGCAAGTCGTTGCCGTGGACAACTCTCCCAACCCACCCGTCTTCTAACAGCAGAAAACCCCACAGGAGCTTCGAAAGACAGACTCGACCCAGCTGCGAAACGAGTATCGCATATACAAAAAATTCGACGAGTCTCGTAAGCGCCCCGCATCCGCTCACGCATGTCATCTCGTACTAACTGCAACCAGATGGCATCCCCAAGATCTACGCTTTTGGAGACGTCAATTTCCACAAGGTCCTTGCCATGGACCTCCTCGGCCCGTCTCTGGAAACACTCTTCCAAGGCCGCCAACGTAGGTTTTCTGTCAAGACGGTGGCCATGCTGGCCAAACAGATGGTTTGTCTTATCCCTTGTTCGTTCTCTCACCATGCAGCAGCCTGCTGACACTTGGGCTCCACAGCTCGCGAGGATCCAAACCGTGCACGAATGCGGTCTTATTTACAGAGACATTAAGCCGGATAACTTCTTGATCGGCATACCGCACATGGGAGACACCAGCACGGTGTATCTTGTGGATTTCGGCATGGCCAAGGTCTACCGCGACCCCGAAACCAAGGCACACATACCTTACGGCGAGGCACAGTCCTTGTCGGGCACGGCTCGGTACATGAGCATCAACGCCCACTGTCGGCGCAGCCAGTCCCGCCGTGACGATCTCGAGGCCATGGGCCATGTCTTTATGTATTTCCTGCGAGGAAACCTGCCGTGGCAAGGCGTCAAGGCCCCCCAAAACGATCAGCGGTACGAGATAATGTGCGAAAAGAAGCAGGCTACGAGCATCGAGGACCTGTGCAAAGACTATCCGGGAGAGTTCGCCGAGTACCTTAAATACACGCGGGAGCTGCCCTTTGACGGCGATCCAGACTATGAATACCTGCAAGGCCTCTTTGGCGAGGTGCTTTCTGGCCTGGGGGAGGTGGACGACGGCCAGTACGATTGGCTCGTGCCGAAAGGCACCGCCCAGGCTGCGGAGGGCCAGAAGACGTCGGTGCCGGGGCTGCGGCATGCCGAGGACGAAGAGCAAGCACGGCCGCTATCGCCGTTGCAGCCAGATGCTTCGGACATTCCATCGCCATCGTCGCCGCCCGGGAAACGGCGCCGATCCGAGTTTGCCTCCGACCTCCGGCCGCCGATGCATATCCGGCCAAAGAAGACCACGTTTTCCCTGTACGACGGCAACGTCCAGCTGTCCTTGGTCACGCTGCATCGGGAGATCATGGCCAAGAGATATGCCTTTCATCGCGCCGTGGGTAGCAGCAGCCGGCCTTCTCCGTCCTCGGCCATGGCGACGGTGGCGGCGGCGGCGGCGGCGGCCGGCATCCCCGCCAGCAACTCGCTCAGCAGCTCCTTTGCTCGCTTCCGAAACCCGCTGCGGGGTGCTACCAACAGCCTGGTGTCGCCCGCCTTTTCCGAGCTGTTGGACGCCACGCTGGGGTCGATCAACTCGGAGCTGGAGGACATGTCTGACAAGCTGCTCCAAGGGGGCGACTGGACGGGCATGGCTCGCGTCAAGGCCTCGTTTGACAAGCTCACCGATGCCCTGAAGCGGGAGATCAAGCGGCTGCAGCAGACACAGCAGCGAGCCAGCGAACGAGCCAGCGAACGAGAGACGAGTGCAGCCGACACCTCTGGCCCGGGCAGCCCCCACCCATCCCCTGACGGTCAACGGCTGTGCTCGGAACCTGCCTCTGCCCGGGGAAGAGGGGGGGGAGAAGGGGGCGCAGCCGAGGACATTGTGGTGGACGTGGAAGAGCTGATGCACGAAGGACAGACGGAAGGCGGCGGCCCACCGCCGGCCCTGGCCAAGGACGACGAGATCCAGCCGCGCCGGCCGACGGCAAAGGAACGGTCTCGGACCCGTGGCAGCGACGCAGCCGACGCAAAGTCGCTGCATCCGGGGATGGATGCCCTGTCGCTCAACATGGGCTCACCGCTGAACGTGGACGACGGAGACAACAATGCCCTCGAGGCCGGCGGCGACGAGTGCACCGACGACGACGACAGCGCCTTTGCCCTGGTCTACCGGACGGCCTCGGGAACCCGAAAGGTCCTGCGCATGCCGCCCAACAGACGCCAGCCTGAATAGCAGCCAGTGTTGCTGTCCAACGGGACCGTCGTTCTCTTCTTCTTCTTCTTCTTCTTCTTCTTCCCCTTCTTCTTCTTAGGATACTTTACACCGTTACGAATAATGAAAAAAAAAAGGCCGGCCACTTGTTCCTTTTTTAGGAAAAGCTCTGAGTTGAAGTCTCTTTCTATTTTGGGCACAGCGGAACCCTCCTGACAATGTGCTTGTGCTGCGGAATGGTCTCGCTGCCAAACTGCCCGTTACTGGTACAAAGGCCCCCGTTTCCTGCGCCATCCTCCGGCCGCTCTGTCCTGCACGCACCGACGCCTGCACGACGACCAATGCAGTAAAAGCCAGCGGGACAGGGCGCCTAAGCGTAAAAGTTGACAGTCTGCGAGGAGCGTTAGCGTTAGCGTTTCGGTGCTGTGACTGTGGCAGTGGCAGAGAGGTAGAGGGACAGGCAGCACGCACGTCCTTTTTCTTGGCCTGCACCTCGGCAATGGCGTCGACGTAGTGCTCGTGGCTGATGCGGTTCTTGCCCATGCGCAGGGCGATCATGCCGGCCTCGACGCAGACGGCCTTGAGCATGGCGCCTCCGAACTCGTCGGTGCTGCGGGCCAGCTCGCCCCAGTTGACGTTGGCGTCAACCTTCATCTTGCGGCTGTGGATCTTGAGGATCTGCGCCCGGGCCTCCTCGTTGGGCAGCGGGAACTCGATCTTGCGGTCCAGGCGGCCGGACCGCAGCAGCGCCGGGTCCAGCACGTCGACGCGGTTCGTCGCCGCCAGCACCTTGATCCGGTCGTCCGACGCGAAGCCGTCCAGCTGGTTAAGCAGCTCCAGCATCGTCCGCTGCACCTCGCGGTCGCCCGACTTGGTCGAGTCGAACCGCTTCGTGCCCACCGCGTCCAGCTCGTCGATGAAGATGATTGCCGGCGCCTTCTCCTTGGCCAGGGCAAAGCAGTCGCGCACCAGCTTGGCGCCGTCACCAATGAACATCTGCACCAGCTGCGGCCCGGCCAGCTTCAGGAACGTCGCGTCCGTCTGGGCCGCACACGCACGCGCCAGGAGCGTCTTGCCCGTACCGGGGGGCCCGTACATCAGGGCGCCTGTAGATGTCAGCGTCAGCTCTTTTCGCCTTTCGCCTTTCGCCTTTCGCCTTTCGCTTTTCGCTTTTGCCATGCTCTCCTCTTACCCTTCGGTGCCTTGATGCCGATCTTCTTGAACCGCTCGGCCTCCTTCATCGGCCACACGATGGCCTCGACAAGTTCCTCTATCTGCTTGTCTAGGCCACCGACATCGCTGTACTTCTCCGTCGGCTTCTCGTCCACCTCCATCGCCTTGACGCGGCTGTCGTACTCGGCCGGAAGCGTGTCCAGAATGAGATACGAGTCCTTGTTGACACCGATAAGGTCACCGGGCTTGAGCGTCTCAGGGTCCACTAGGCCGATCAGAGGCAGAAAGATAGTCTGCCGCGTCGACGTCTTAATCACTGCCGATTTGCCCACCCGTGTTGCGTCGAGGTCAATGTTGGCGCCCTCCTCGGACGACTCCGCGGTGGGGTCGAGATCTAGCAACTCCACCACGTTGCCGACGAGGTAAGGAAGTTGCCTACAGGGAATTCCTGCGTCAGAGAGAACAAAAGAAAAGAAGAAAAAACGGCAATCCGTAGAGCAGGGAGGACTGGAGAGTGGAGGGGTTACCGGTTGTTGGCAATCTTGTCCTGGTTGTCCTTAATCTTCTCGGCCATTGTGGCTTTCTCATGTGACAGGCGCTGGTACTCGCTCCGCATTATCCGGGACTCGTTTTCCAATAGTCGTCGGCGTGTTATGATTTCCTGGGTGCTGAGGCTGAGAATCTCCTCGTCCAGCACGTCATCTTCTGCCTCGGCATCCTTCATATCCTCGTCGTCGCCATCTTCTACCGTGGCGTTGGTGCCGGAGCCAGTCTTCTTGTCCCGGCCGTCGTCCTTCTTCTCGTCCCTGTCTTCACGGCCATCGCGCTCCAGATCGTCGAGCTCCTCGAGCGTGGACATGGTGGCAATACGGCGGGGACGGGTATGCGAAAGAGCTCGAGGGCACGAGAGGAGACAAGTCGCACAGCGAGAGCCCACAAGAGGTGAATAAAAATAGCGGACTGGGCGAGTTTTGGGAAAAAGAGAGAGGAGGGCTGCGGCGGGTTGGGATTCGTGGCGGATGAGGGAGGGATGGAAAGCAGGCGGCTTTGGAGTAAAGCTTCGATTCTGGCCTGGGTTGGCCGAGCTGTGTGCATGCAAGGCAGGCGCCGTAGCGCGCGTCACCCGCCACGGCGTGGCGGTGCGAAACGGCGCCACGAATATCACGTGCACCAGGAACAAGCCACATGTCGTCCACATGAACGGGAAATGAATTGAATTTGCTTCTGACGCAATAGCACGTCGGCCAGCCGATAGAAACAAAGGAAACATGGAAAACAAGCACGAACCCCCCCTTGAACGCCAGATCGGAAGTTGTAAAACACGACAATCCAACCGACCACCCGTCGGCATTGTGCTGTTTTCCCGATGGGCCCACAACAGGTAGACAAAATATATAAATATGTACAATTTTCAAGATAGCTGTAAGCACGGCTCGACAGCCAGGGCTACTCGTCGTCGACGATCTTGTTTGCGATGCGTCCAAAGAAGGGCACCTCAAATCTGCGCCGTGTCAGGTGGGTCAAGAAGCGGAGATTGGGCGGGGGTGTCCGTCTTACCTGTCGAGGGTGTCGGCGTCGTGGTAGGCGTTGTAGGTCAGCCAGCCCATGAGGCCGATGTCGCCGAGGAAGATGAGCCAGCTCAGCACGGTGGACCAGGAGAAGAGGAGGTGGAGGATGAAGATGGCCGTGAAGACGAGGCTGGCCTGCCAGGCGTGGAAACTAGCGAGGGTCAGACGACAGGGAGAAGAGAAGAAGAAGAGGAAAAGAGAAGAAGAAGAAGAGATCAAGAAGAGATCGAGAAGAGCAGGCATACCGGACGTAGTCGCTCTTGCGCTCGAGGACCAGCAGGAGGATGGAGCCGATGGGCGGCAGGGCGAGGTAGGCGAGGCAGGCCTCGTAGTCGAGGCGGAGGCCGAGGCTGGTGTCGAACTCGCTAATGACATGGTCGCGGCCGTCGTAGACGGAGTCGGGGGCGTCGTCGCCGATGCCGCCGCTGGCGCCCTGCTGGTACGAGTAGTACGTCGGACTGGGGATGCCGCCGGCCCACTGGCGCTGGGGCTGGGGATGTTGCAGCGGCGGCGGGCTGGCGGTGCTGGTGGTGTTGGCGGCCGGCGACGCGTTGTGCTGCTGCCGCGGCGAGAAGCGCTCGAGCGAGGTGCGCGGCGACGGGGCCGGCGGCGAAAACGTGCGCTCGTTCTCGGGCGGCGACGACTGGTACGGGGCAAAGTCCATCGCGGCGGGTGGCGTCGTGGGCGACGTGCTTCGAGAGAAGGGCAAGAGAGAGACAGAGAGAGAGAGATTGTCGGACAAGAGAGCGGCGTCGGACAGCGAGAAAACGGCAGCTGGGTCGATTCGCGGGACCAGAAACGGTCAGCAGAACATTGTATCCGAGGCGGGCACGGTCGGGGATGGAGGGGCGGCAGCTGGACAGCCGGGCTTGGCAGGGCGACGACGAGAGCGGATGGATGACGAGGCCAGGAACAGACGATGAAGCACAAAGCGCACAGGCAGCAATTTTAGTGTACAGTGCTTACAGTGCTTAATTTCAGCTCTGGATCCGCCCAACGGGAGTACGGGGTGTGCATATAGTGTGTGTACTGTGTATATACCGTGTATATACTGTGTATATACTGTGTGAACACTGGTCAATGCACTTTGCGCGCTGGATAAAGGATATATAGTACAGGAGCAGCAGCTGCCGGCCGTGTTCATGCCTGGTTCCCGCCGTCCGCACCGACGGCGCCGTCCTCCTCGAGCATGGACCGGCGACTCTCCATGGTGAGCCAGAGGTTCTTGCCAGCGCCCTCGAGGGCGGTGGTGAGGCCGAGGCCGGCGCTCTGCAGCAGGGCGACGAGCTGGGCCTGGAGACCGGGACGGCCGGCGGAGAGGGAGCCGACCCAGCGGACACCATCCGAGTCAAAGGCCTTGCCCTCGATGCGGCCGCCGAGCAGCAGGAGCTTTGGCAGGGCGCCCTGCACGACGGGCTCGTAGTAGCCGGGATTCTTCTTGCGGGGAGGGGGGGGGAAGGCGGGGGCGGTGGGCGTGAGGACGGAGAGGGCGGCGGCCAGGTGGGCGGGCGAGACGGCGGGGAAGGTGAGCACGGCAAGGGGGCCGGTCATGAGGGGGGCGAGCTGGCCGTAGACGGAGCGGTCGGCGGCGGTGGCGCCGTCCTGGGCGGCGGTCTGGATGGCGGCGTAGGCGGCGGCCGAGAGATCGTGGTTGTAGGTGGGGTGGGTGGTAGTAGGAGAAGCAGAAGCAGCAGCAGAAGCAGCAGCAGCAGCCGGGTCGTAGAACTCGGTCAGACGCAGGGCAACGTCAAAGATGCGGGTGCGGATGACCTGGATGCGGATGTTGGCGGCGAGGTCGTCGGGCCAGACGACGCCCTGCAGCTTTTGCTGCTCCGCGGCGCGGGCGAGGGCGAGGCCGAGCTCGCGGCGCACGGCCGTCCACTCGGGGCCGGTCAGGTTGCCGTGCTGGAAGACGAGCATCAGCGGGGTCGAGCGCAGCAGCGACGTGTAGGAGCGCAGCAGCTGCGACTTGCGGATGTCGGGCCGCTTGGCGCTGGGCGGCTGTGTCGGCGGGACGTAGTCGGCGGGCAGGGCGAGGCGGCCGCCGACAGACACGGCGGCCGTGGCCATGCGCGCGGCCGACGTGGTGTAGAGGGCGGCGCCGGCACGTGTCGGCTGGCAGCGTCGGACGAGGGGGGCCGATGGGAACGAGGTCGGGGATGAGGCGGGCACGCCCGCAGCGCCGGGGCCGTCGGCCAGGCTCCGACGCAGCAGCCGCGCCGGGAGCAGTGGTGGGGCGAGCCGCGGAGGCATGGTGGCAGGAGGCGTGGGGGGGCGGTCGAGGCAAAGTCGGCGGGACGAGGGTCGTGAACCTGGAGAGGCTGTGGCTGCGATAAAAAATCGACACGGAAAAACGGGCAGGCACGGGCGAACCGGATTGGCTGCAGGACGCAGGCCCCAAACTGCCGTCTCTCACCGCCTAGCCGCATTCAGCGTTTTCCAGGCCATCCGACAAGCACTTGAGAGAGGGCTATCTTTGTTGAACGGTTCTGTGAGTCATTGACAGCCGACACGGACGCAAGACGTAGCTGAGGTATAGTCGAGGTCTTTTCGCTGGAGGCCCGCTGGACGCTCTTCCTCGCTGGAACGCGACGCTCTTCCTCGCTCGACACTCTCGAAACCCACTCGACAACCTCAGTCGCCACCTCCAACACAATGGCCTCTCAGAATGAGGCCGCGGCGCCCCTCCCCCTCGTCGACATCAAGCCGCTGCTGAGCCGGCTGTGGCCGCTGCGCGAGGACGGGGCGGAGTCGCTGGCCGAGGCGATTGCGGACGCGATTGCGCTCTTCTTCACGAACCAGGTCTCGGAGGCGCAGTCGGGCGCGCTGCTGATGTGTCTGCACTTTACGGGGCTGGACCGGCAGGCGGACGTGATGGCGGCCTGTGCGGCGCGCATGCGGCAGGCGGCGGCGCCGGTGGCGGCGGGCCCGCTGCGCGCCCTCATCGCGGCGCCGCAGCCGCGGCTGGCCCGGGGCGGCTACGGCGGCGGGCTCTGCGACATTGTGGGCACGGGCGGCGACGCGCACAACACGTTCAACGTGTCGACGGCGTCGTCGATTGTGGCGTCGGCCTGGCTGCGCATCGCCAAGCACGGCAACCGGGCGTCGACGAGCAAGTCGGGCTCGGCCGACCTGCTGGCCAACCTGCGGCTGCCGACGATCGAGAACGAGACGACGGACCTGGTGGCCGACCTGCAGTTCGTCGAGCCGGCGACGCTGCCGCAGATCTACGCCGCCACCAACTACGCCTTCTTGTTCGCGCCCGCCTTCCACCCCGGCATGCGCCACGTCGCCCCCATCCGCCGCCAGCTGCCCTGGCGCACGCTCTTCAACCTGCTCGGCCCCCTCGCCAACCCCGCCGACGTCGACGACGGCTCCGGCCTGCCCTCGCCGCTCGAGGCCCGCGTCATCGGCGTCGCCCGCCGCGAGCTCGGCCCCGTCTTTGCCGACGCCCTCCGCCTGGCCGGCGCCCGCAAGGCCCTCATCGTCTGCGGCGCCGAGGACCTCGACGAGATCTCCATCGCCGGCCCGACCTATTGCTGGTGGCTCCGGGACCGCGATATCGTCCCCTTCTGCCTCCAGCCCGCCGACTTTGGCGTCGCCGCGCATCCCCTCAGCGGCGTCTCGCCCGGCCGCGAGCCCGCCGAAAACGCCGCCACCATGCTCACCATCCTCAACAACCAGCGCCCCCCCGACGACCCCCTGCTCTCCTTTGTCCTCATCAACACCGCCGCCCTCCTCGTCGTCAGCGGCCTCTGCGACGACGACACCGACCCCGACAGCATCCCCGAACGCGGCCCTGGCGGCGGCCGCTGGAAGGACGGCGTCCGCAGAGCCCGCCAGGCCATTGCCAGCGGCGAGTCCAAGAGGCAGTGGCAGCGCTTCGTCGAGGCCACCAACAAGATCGCCCCCAGCGCCCCGGAAGGCCTGTCATAGCGGGCTGCAATACGAAATCAATATAAATGGAAATGGACAAGAGGGGTGGAAGTACGGAGGGCTCACCGTCTACGACTTGGCGCTGTACCTCCCTCACACTGGCAGAAGGGAAAGGCGGTGAGACCGTTCTTTTAGCACCGGGACTGAAATATTCAACAGTTAGGTCACGAGAATCCATTGGTTAGTAAGCCGCCCATATTTGAATCATACTCCGTACAGTAAAAAGCCTCGTCTCCCTCTCCCTCCCTCTCCCTCTCCCTCTCCCTCTCCCTCTCCCCCCCCCTCACCGCGATAATACCCCCCGAACAACACCCTCCAACAGCGGCCGCCCGTCGATGCCAACAGCCACAATCCCGTTCGTCTCCGTGTCGCCCTCGTCCAGCCACCGCGCCAGCAGATCGTTGCTCTCCTTGGGCTTCACCTGGTCGTCGCGCGTGCCCACCGTGATGTGCGACACCCGGTTGACACACGGCCACGCCTCGCCAGCCTCGGCGTCTGGCCGTGCCACCAGCCGCACCACCAGTGCCATCAGCCGGCCGTCAAACACCACGCGCTCCAGCTGCACGTCGACACGGCCCAGCTCCAGCCTGCCGGCGTCGACCCCGCCGCCGCCCGCCTCGGCCGCCGCTTCTGCCTTGGCCTGCAGACCGCTGTACCGCTCCCACAGCGCCGGCTGCTCCTTGGCGCTCGCCCTGTGCATCAGCGTCACGTGGAACTCGGCCTGCACCCGCCGCGACTGCTGCAGCTGCCTGTAGAACCGCGACTGCTCCGCCGGCAGCTCCCGGAACGTCCGCTCCAGCTGGGCGTTGATGTCCTTGGCCGCCACCTGCACCGCCATGTACTCGAGCGGCTTCTTCTTGGCCGCCGTCTTCCTGCCCGGCTCCTGCGCGCCCGGCTGTGCCGCCCTGCTCCGTCCGCGGTCCGGGATCGTGTGGCGCAGCTCCGGCCTGTAGCCCTCAATGGCCGCCTGCATCGCCTCGTCCATCGCCTCGGCGCTCGGCACCTCGCGCACCAGCTGTGGGTAGATCCGGTGCAGCTCCCGCACCACCTTCTCCAGGTTCGCCCGGCTGCCCGCCGTCGGGTCCAGGTCGATGACGGCGTCGAAGCCGTCGTCTGGCGGCCGCGAGAGGTCGCACGGCTGGAGCCGCTCCACGAAGCCGTTCATGATCCCAATCACCTTGTCCGGCTGCGTGGCCGCCTGGATCGTCTGGTGGTTGTCGCCGCGCGCAAACACCCGCTCCCGCGTCACCCGCTTGATCTCCTCCATGTTGGCGTGCACAAAGTTGAGCGCCACCAGCCGCGCTCCCACGTGCTGCGTCTTGACGTCCGTGATCAGCTGCTTCCGCTCGTGGCGCTGTGCGTTGTTCCGGTCCGCCACCACCGCCGGACACGTCTGCAGCTGGTCCAGGATCATCCGCGTAAACCGCGGCGGCCGCTTCGGCCCCGTGATGTTGTCGTTCTGCACGTGGCCGTAGCCCAGCAGGTGGCTCAGCCCCAGCGCAATCGTCGTCTTGCCGCACCCAATCGTTGCGATCGGCACCAGGATCACGTCCTTGTCCACATCCGACTTGCTGCCTCCGCCGTGCAGGGCCTCAAACGAGGCCGCGTCCGAGCCGTTGAGGTTCTTAAAGGCCAGGAAGTCGTCGCGCAGCTGGATGATCCCGTGGTTTTGCGTGTACAGCTTGCCCATCTTCGGGTCGGCCGCGATCCGCTTCCGCGCATACATCAGATACTCCTCTGTGATGGCCACGTGCTTCTTGTAATGCGGAGCCCGTCCCGAGATGAGAGCCTTGGTGCACTCGCGCCACTGCCGGTACATGAGATACGGCTCCTCGAATTTGTACTTGAAAAACCAGTCCGCAAACGGCTCCGACCCGGGCTTCGGCGACATCTTGCAGCGGATCACAAAGCCCTCCACATCCCGCCCGTCGTGTGCTCCAGACTCTGCCACCTGCTCCAGGAACTTGCGCACCTCGGCAATGTCGTCCATCAGGATGAGGTCCGTCTTTCGGAAGCCCCACTGCGCAGCAAAGTCCTGCACCAGAACGCTTGGGTACGTCATGAATTCCGGCAGGTTGACGTTGATGCCGTGGAGGTACAGGCCGGCCTTGTCGGGGCCGTACGCAAGAATGTGCTCCTCGAAGCTGTCGTCGCAGAGCTCGGCCACCGCCGTGATGTTGCGCGAACGGAGGTCGCGCGCCAGGTCCTCCTTCGACTTGCCCATGCGCTGCAGCTGGGCTTCGAGCCGGGCCTCGCCCGCACTCGAGTGGCTCATCTCCACGTCCGCACGATCGCCCGTCGAGTGCTTGCTGCACACGAGGAGCGTGCCGTCCTCGAGCCCGGCCACAAAAATGATGCAGCCGTTCTCCTTGAGCGTGAGCTCGTACGGCCCCTGGGTGCACTTCTCAATGTGCTCCCATTGCGTCTCCTTCACCTCGTTGACGTTGAAGAACTTGTCGTATCCCCGAACGGCAATCTCTGGAGTCCCGTGTGCACTCCGCGTCGTGAAGAAGCCACGGGCGTAGGTGGGCAAGTCTGACCGCTTGTAATCCCATTCGTTGAACTTCCAGCCGTCGACAAAGTGGCCGTCGGGCGAGTTGGCCACGTTGAAGCGGGTCCGCTTGGCACCGTACGCAGCCTTCTTCTTCAGCTTCGACGCTTCTTCGAGAGTGCGGATCAGGTCGGCAACCTCACTTATATCCTGTTCTTTCATCGGCGGCTTGGGCAAAGAAGCTGCCTCGACCACAGGCGCGATGGCATTTGCAGAAGAAGGCTTGTCTGCCTGCAAGTCGCCCATCTTGAGAGACCCTGCACAGTTCGAAAACTGTTTGGTGAAGTATGTGGCTGACAGGTAGAAGAATGTGCTGCTCTTGCAAACGCTGGGGGAGCTTAACCTTCGAGGGGAGACGGTTCGCGATTTTATTTGGAGAAATGCTGCTGGGAAGATACCAACGGCAAAGCAAAACAAGCCCGCAGGACACGCCGTTTTAATAGGATGCCGTTTCCGGTGGAAAGACAGAATGGTATAAAGAAATTACACCCTCGTCGCCAGGGTCGGAAATATTGAAGGCGGGCTCAAAAGCTGATGCAAATGAGATCTGACCTCCAGCCAATAAAAACAGCCACTGTGTCCCGCAGCGGATGTCTTTTGCACAGCCCTCACCTCAATCCTGGATTGCCGTAGGAGTCACTCAAGGCATTAGGTTGACCGAGACGAGTAATGTGGGCTGAGATTTTTGGTGAGGCCAACTGCAGGTGGGGCAGCCAGTCTTGGTATCCAGAAAGTCGTTTCTGTTGCATGCCCAGCTAGCATCGTGCATCGCTCCTTCCCTCTCACAAATGGAGAGCACCTTGCGCAACATAACTTCTCATATCTGATTTGTCCTGCTCTACCATAGGTTTTGTCATCACGACGAAAAAAAATAAGTACGGAGTACGCAAAACTTTACCTGGCCCGCGACAAACTTGGACGAACTCACAGGGCTGGTAAATTATTAGCTAATCATTAGAGTTAGTACACATTGGGAATAGTTCCGATCCTGCCTTTCGCCTCACCTCAGAAATTACAGCGAACGGAATTGCAACCCCTGCTGCAGGAAGCTGTTGCCTCTCCATCAGCGTCCAGACGCAAACGTCCTCCATCTCGAGTGCTTCGAACATTGTAGGCAATAGTGCCCCATTAAACACGTTCTGGGCTGGCTGTGGCAGGTCGGTGCCCAATAGCAACAGCCATAAGCCCCACAGGCTCGTCTGTTTGAGGGCGAGGCTGTCCTCCCAGCTCGAAACTGCGGCATAGCACAACTTCACACAATACCATTGGCCCCGAGGTTCGAGTTACGGCTCTTCCCTCATCGACCAAAAGATCCTTGGCGGCATTTCCCTTAGGAGTGTATCTGTGGGCCTACACAGAGATGACACCGGCGGCCTCACGTTCCTATTTAAAGGATGAACCTGGGTTCAGAATCCAGCGCGATACTCCGTATACGCCTGCTATAACTCAACGGCGTTGCGTTTATGCTTGTCTTCTTGACTGCTGCAGCGTTATGGGTAGTCATCTGATTTGTCAGCAAGAAGACGGTAGCTTTAGAATCACATGTCCGACACGTGCGTAACGATCCAACCGCCGAAGAAGGTGACATCACGAATTTTTCAACCACGCGGGCTGCCGGCCAACAGAGATCAGAATGACGAATAAACACGAGTGAAGCACGACACCGTCATACACTGCGCCACGGAAGAAAACACAAGTATTTCATTCACTCGGCTGCAACTCAAACCAAGATCCAATCCTGGGTGACGTCATTGCCCAACAACACGACCTCGCCTGGTTGGAAGCGGATTGTTTTTAACAGGCTGCCATATATGCAGCAATAACTTATCAGTCAGCGACAGGGTTCTGTCGTAAACAATAATACTAGATTCTGGGTCCCCGCAGACCAGCTGCCCCGAGTGACGTGATTGATTGCTTGGCCGGCCCCTAAAAACAGCGTATTCCTCGCCCTCGGAAAGCTCTCCTCTTTGATGCAACATCAACTTGCAATCGTCCTGGGTGCATTTCTTCCCGGACATCTTCCTTCCAGGCCAACATTTGAGTCAAGACACGCGCCTCTCTCGATTCGGAAGCCATGAGGATCCTGTCGGCTTTGCTCACTCTTGTCCTTGTGACAGATGCTGCAGTAGCCAGCAGCAGCTGGTTCTCAACGGCTGGTACGTTCTCGTTTATACCCCGCTCTAATAGTGCATTCATGCGAGGCTGTCCGTTACTGACATCGCACTTTACCAGCCTACAACAAGTGGCAGAAAACGGAGCTGGAACAGTGGCTGTCTGACCACGACATCCCGTATCCAACCCCTGCCAACCGTAAGGATCTACAAGAGCTGGTGCACGAACACTGGAAAGACTATGTCCTGCAGCCGTTCCATCACTGGGACAGTGACCAGTTGTCGTCGTATCTCGAGCTCAAGGGCCTGGAGGCGAAGGGCGCTGCCAAGGAGAGCAAGGACGGGCTCATTTCTCGTGTCCAGGAAGCCTGGTATGAAACCGAGGACAAGATTCAAGCTGCCTACCTCAACGTGAAGGACTGGATTCTGGATTCCTGGAGCGACAGTCAGCTCAAGGCGTTCTGCGATCACCACGGCATTCCAGGTATGTATTGCATGCATCGCATCTCCTTTTGTGCATCCTTTGGAAGCTAGCGTCTTTAACTATTTCACAGTACCCCAGCCTCGTACGCACGACAGCATTCTTCAAAAGGCCCGGTACGGCTACGAGTCTGTAGCCAAGAAGCAGCACCAGTCTCACGGGTACCCCGGGAACTGGCTTTATGACACGTGGAGTGGTTCGTATGGCCATTCCGTATTTGATATCAGGATTAAAACTGACGCCAACTAGACTCTGAACTGAAGCAGTGGCTGGATGAGCATGGCATCCCGGCCCCCCAGACGTCTAAGGTGGGCTTTACTGGATTCTTGTGCGCTGCGAATCAACTAACGTGCAATCCACAGCGTGACAAATTGATCGCCTCGGTGCGCCGCAATTCGTATCTTGCCTACCTTCAGGCTGAAGACAAGACCGAACGCCTGAAGAAGTCGGCACGTGAAGCCTTGGGCGGCCTTGCAGACAGTGTTTTGAATACCTGGAGCGAGTCTGAGCTGAAGAATTTCTGCGATAAGAATGGCATCAAGGGTATGTGGCTGCTTCTCGGTTATCCTTTCTCCACAAGCTCTGCCTATGTCTGAATTCTAACCCCTTCCCGCAGTTCCCCAAGGAAGCAGGGTCGAGGAGATACGTGCTCTGGTCCGCAAGCGCCGTGCCGATATCGTTGGAGACACGGCATCCGACCGCGCCTGGGGACTCTTTGGTGCAGCAACGACGAGAGCCGGCAACGAATATGCCAAGGCGACGAACACGGTCTCCGAGGCTGCTCGTGCCGCTTTTGGCGCGGCCGCCGACACCTGGTCGGAGAGCCGGCTGCAGGGCTTCCTGGATGCCCGCGGCGTGCCGGTGCCGCACAAGTCGACCAAGGACGAGCTGCGGGCCCTCGTCCGCAAGAATGCCCACCTCGCAGCCTCGGGCTGGACGGCCTGGACGTTTGACGACCTTTCCTACAACCAGCTTCGGGACTACCTGCTGGCCTCGGGCGACAAGGCTGCCCAGAAGGCTGCAGACACGTCTGGTGCCGCTCGTGCTGACCTCGTCAAGGCTGCCCAGTCCGCATATGACTCGGCCTCCAAGGCTGGCTCCGGCCAGTACGCATCGGCGACGTCGTACCTGGCCGCTGCGACCCAGGCCGTAAAGGGCAACGTGTTTGACACCTGGAGTGAGAGCGAGCTCAAGGCGTATCTCGACAGCTACGGAGTTGTATGTATCTCGCAAGGCCCTCAAGTCTTCTCCTGCTTACTAATAATACTGTAGCCCGTCCCGCAAGGCAGCACTGTCAACGAGCTTCGTGCGTACGCCCGCAAGCAGGCCACATATTTCAGATACGGAACGCTGTCGCCGACCGATACCCTGTACGCAAAAGCAAACGAGGGCTTCTCGACTGCCGTCAACGGCTTCTGGGGCTCTGTCGACTGGATCAAGAGCCAGCTGCTGTTCGGCACCGAGGCTGCCAAGAAGCAAGCCGAGGCCCTGCGCAAGAAACTCAACGATGAGCTGTAGTTGTGCGATTATTTTTGTAAAGGAACAGTGGTGCGTTGGGTCGGGATGGCTGTCGGCAACTTGAGGGACATGGCAGGAAGATGTTCCTTGTCTGGGAGGGGTTGGAGGTGGTCAGTTTGTACTTGTATACTTTCTCTGTATGTGCCGTGCAAAGAAAAGTGCGGCTGGATTAACAGGATTCGGCGAAATTCTGCATTCGTGTTTTTAGGTATGATGAAGGAACAAAGGTATCCTGGATATCAGGACTGCATGATCATTATGCAGACTCTCAAACATCAATATTCAAAGACTCACAGAATTCTGACTTTTGAAGAAATCCAGCCGTGGTGTCATTTCTTGTAAAGCTGGAAATTCCCATGACAAAGAGCTTTACGCAGGGAGAGGTGTACAAAATCTTTACAAGTTAGGAGCAATATTTCCGGGGGGGGGGGACTTGTATTTTCATCAGATTCCACATCTGAAGTTGCAACTTGTTTCACAATTCAATATTCACGTAGACAAAAAAATTGTATTTTCCGAATTCGATTTATCCAACCCTGTGTGCTAAGAAGCTCATTGTGCGGTGCGTTCCAAAAAAACCAGCAAGGGAAAGAAAGGCAAGCTTACTTGAGAAATATCATACACCCGGCTCAAACGGATCCAAACAGCTTCAGTACCACGGCATCACTCAAATCCTCCGGGGACTGGTAGAGATAGTCACAGATTACCTCCAGCCGTGTCAGCAGGGCCTGCTGCGTGTCTTTTGGGTGGAACCAGCAGCAGGAGTACTTACCGTTGGCGGCACCCTGGGCCACCGTATTGCGGCAGACGATGCAGGCCTCCAGGGAGCTGTTGGCCGTGTGGTGGAGGAGGATCTCGTGGTGCCGCATGCACAACCGGACCAGGTTCCGGCCGAGCTCGACCCGTTTCTGTCCGTCCGTCTTGGCACTCGCCAGATAAACGGACAGGCTGTGGGCGGCCGCCCAGATCTCATGGGTGGCCGTGGTTGGGGCCCCGCCAATACGATCCAGGTACTCCTCAGGAGTCAGGTCGCCGTCGCCGGTGCTGCTTACCTTTGTCATCCACGTGGCCCGTCCGTCCGTGATGGTCTCCGGAGCGGCCGTGATGTGCACGGTCGGCACCGCGGAAGACACACCAGAAACACCAGTCGTCGCGTTCATCGCCATATCTGAATGTGGGTTGGGAAGAGGTGGTTGGGGAAGTTGGTATGCTGTTGTTGGTGATATGGAGCGGATGAACGGACGGGAAGGCTGGCGGACTGGCAGGCTAGAAATGCTGTGGTTGGAAAAGAAAAGCCGAAGAAGATGATTCTGAGGGGGAAAAAAAAATATACGAAGGACAGGAGACTTGATGGGCTTAAATAGCTGGACTGTTGAGACTGAACAGTCATAGGAACAAAGAGCTCGTGTCGTTCATTCTTCATTGAACAAGAGAAACTGGTCAGATTGTCTATCCCATTATGGGACACTCAGAACCCTTTGTCAAGAAATGTATTGTTTTGCTCTTTTCTTTGACAAGACGACTCCGAACGTTGGCATTGTCTAAGGCGCCACAAACACAGCATTTCTTTACCATGCGGCGGAACCAGCACTGTTGAAAGGACTCGCATTTTGTGGAGGACCATGTCGACAGTGGACTGGACGTGGCGCCTAAAGTACTGCCATCTGACCGTCGGCATTGTCGTGTTAAATGAAAATGGCTAATAGTCAAACAAGGCTGCAGGCGAAAGCAACGTCCAGGATATGAACAGATGCTGTACTTCAGGAAAAGAATCACGATTGCGTCTCAGGACTGGCTGCTTAAATGCTGAGAATTTCTTGAACTTTTCATTGAGGCCCCCTTCTAAATGCTCCATGTTTTGGAATGTTTTCCCAGGCGGCGGTGGCTGAATCACTCAGAAGTGGCGCAAAGCAACGAAGGGGGAAAACATCGGGTAAAGGCAGGCAAAGAACAGAAAGTATGAGGGCGACGAGGGCCAATATTTATTAAGTCCTGTATGGCCTGGAGCAAGTCATCACAGAATGAGCGAATAAACGGAAGAAGGGGAAGAAGAGTCGAGGAAGAGGACGCAAAAAGAAGACGATTAAGTGCAAATGCGGTTAGAGACAGGACGCATTAAGATAAGAATGGAAGAGGAACAAGAAGGGAACAGAACGACGCGAAGAGGGAAAACAACGTGAAGAGAGAACGGTGAACGTTCAGCGGCTAACTAATACTAATGTCTGGAAGATTGCCTTGCCCCTGAGTGTCTCCGCTTCTCTGATCGCCATAATCCCTGAGTCAAAAGTTGGCAAGATACGACGTACGGAGTACATACTACATATGTAGTATCGTCATCATGCAAGGACATGGAATGTTTGTGCAGAACACAAAGAAACCAGACTTCAAAGAACTAAGACATAAAATAAGAAACAAATACATGTGAGCAGAGCTAATCAGTGAGAAGTGGAAGTCTTGCAAAACAGCAACCATCCGCGAGGCTCCATGGAACATTTAGGTTGTATCGCTCGCAGCCTTCATTTTCTGAACTACAGAAGCAGCCTGGTCTCCGTCTTTGACCAGATTAGCAGAGTCGCCAGGCTTCTTTTGTTGGTCTTCCTTGGTAGCCGGAACGGTATGGAACAAGTAGAACTTGCACATCTTAAACAGTTCCGCATTGCCGAGCTTGTTTACCCAGGCGTGGTCCGCCGCCGTCTTTTCTGGCCAATCCGCAATGGTGAAGATGACAGGCATGCTGGGCGGGATGCGACGAAAAAGCTTCCGCACCTTCGTCACGGTATCCGTCCACGCGTTGATGCTGGTGCGAATCGTGAATGTGGCCTGGATCTGATTGTAGCTGTCGTCGTCGTCGGAGTGTCTCTCGAGCAGGACGACCGTGTGGAACATGGAGGGCAGCCCGCCCTTGATGGATGTGTTCTCAAACAAGTTCCACTCGGCCGCGTTGCAGCGGTCCTGGCAGCGGATCCACGGGGCCACCCTGCGGTCGCTGCGGAGAGTCTCCTGGCTGCGGAGAGTCGTGAGCTCGTTGGCGCTGTAGAGGCGGCGCGGATTGCCGTTGATGACAACCTGCTCCGTTGCCTTGACCTGCGACGTCAGCGTGTAGTTGGCCCCCATGGTGTTGTTGTTGTCATCATTGCCCACTACGAGGCTCTCGTTCAAGGCCAGTGTGCGCGTGATAGTGTTGGGTGTCAGTGCCATTCCATAGGTGCCGTTTGGAGCGACGGTCCTGACGTGGGGGTCGTAGAATGGGTTTTGCTGTCCGTCCTTGTCCTTGCCAGACAAGGCCGCAAACTTCACCCGAATCGAGGCCGATGTGTACCGGCGGTTCCGGGCGCGCTGCTGCAGGTGCCAGCGGAAGACAAGAAGGCTGATCGGCTTTCCGTTGCTGTCCGTCCCATGTACCGCCTTCTGGACTTGGCCGTAGACGACCATGGGCATGTCCTGGTTGTAGCCAGTGAAGTTGGGATAGTTCACTGCCACAGAGGGCGTGCCGACGGCGTCTTTGGACTGATCTTCGGACATGGCTAGCTAGGCTTCGTCAATTATTGATGGGGGCGATAGTTGGTGGTCTGTTTTGTGTGTGAAAGCAGATGTGCTTTTGCTTCATGCTTGGTACGGGGAACGAGAAGAGCAAACGGCCAAGTAATATGCACCGCAACAGGCCCCATGACCCTGTTTGCTCAGCCGCATCTGACATCGCCTTCCCTACATGAGTATCACCAAGGCCATCATAATGTTTGCTTTGCGCCACGCGCAGCAACATCGGCCCTCGATCCTAAAGGATCAAGTACTGGTCAGCATACCTATCTCTACTATGTAGTTCATCCTATTAAATCCAAAAGGATCGCGTTAGCCGAAGCTGACGCGGAAGGGCGAAGGCTGAGAAACAGGGGTGGAAGGGAATTTGCATGTTGGTTTTCGGGGATATACCTTGTTTAGGTATGTCTTTGCTTCATTTCGCTTTCATTTTCCACCAATAAGCGTCCTCCAAACTCCTTGACGCAGCGGCACAGCATCCCACAATCTTGCTCTTGGATCCTTTAGTAATTTCGATAAATCACTAGGCTGCGTCGCTAAGCGAGACAGCCCTCCTAAAACTCCACAATAATAGCCTCGTCACATTCGCCAAATAGGCTGGGATGACACAGCCATGCAAGCACGACTTGCCGCTGCGGAACACGGGCTAGGTGGCCGGATTTAGGAATTTCCAGCTCAAGCTACGAATCTCAGAGTATCAGCATTGCAGCACTCTTTAGTGTGCAGCTACCGAAGAGATAGCTTGGGAATCCCAGATCCCATCCATACACGGATTTGGCTTTGAAGTCTTTTCTGCCGCTTTTTCCGTATTTCCAGATTTGACACATTTCTATAAAATTTCCCTGCTTTGTAGAACGTGGTCAGGTAGAGATCGCAGTGGTTGGTCCAGTGCCCTACCCGGATATTAGTTTAGGCCAAGTTAGCGATCGTGCAAAGCGCTAGCACAGCCCTATCGGCTCCGTAAATTTACGGAGGAAAATAATGTGGCTGTGGTGCACGGACTGTATATTTCTAAACTCGGTCTGTGGCTTGAATCACATTGACATCGAAGACCCAAGAAGCGGTTTAGAGCGAGCCTGTAAATACGGTATCATTGGGTTTGGGTAATGGATTAGCGATGGGCGTACTACGATCGACCTAGGACACGGAAAGCCGGTTGGGGTTTTGCATGCTTGTCGCTTCTGGCCGTGTTAGATACTTAGACTATTATCTTTCTGACTCGTGTTGAGATGTTACTGCATCTTCAGAAGGTTCCTGGTATATCGAGATCTAGGGGCGACTGACCAATTCCGGCTTGGTCATTCTGATGGGGTCTTTTGTTTTCATATGCAGCTGTTGAGGACATCATAGGTTGTCCCATGCTGTCCATTGACAATATATTCCATTTAAATCTATGGGAACCCCGTGTAGTCAGCAGGAATCCGATATCTTCACCAGAGTCCTAGATAGCCATGTCATTTGACGTTAGTGGTATTGTCCGTTGGGTCATGTCTTTGCCGCCAGATTCGCGACGTTCCTTTGAATTCTTCACGACCAGCGTGTTGGCTTAGGCACTCTAAATAGAAATGGACTGTTGGTTAAAAAATGTACACCTCTATTGTTGAAGAAGCCTTATTTTCCAATCCGATACTTAAGTGACACTACTGTAAATGGCTACCGGTAAACGTGTTGGACTTTTTTCTAAATATATATATATATATATATAATGATATCGACAAATACGCCAAACTCAAGGTCTAATCTATCTTGCGTCAGCATTCGGCTTTCTCTACTAAATATTCAATATTACCCAATTACATAGCATTCAGTTATTCAACAGCTAGGTACGCGAAAAATATGTTCAGAAAATATCTGCTGTCCTTTACTCTTTGTCTTCTGCATCGAGAATGCTGTCTGGTCGATTCTCACTAACTGAATACGTGTGCATATCTCTTATTGACTGCACGAATCGTTATCGCATCTACATCACCCTCAGTCGCCTTCGACAAGCCCGTATTGGGCTCCAAAATTGTAGACCGCCTCACTTGTTTTCAAAGCGAGGCCACTTTTTGTGGCGGAGACTTGCAGCCCGCATATGTCATTTTAGATAGGCCATGGTGCAACGGATATGAATTCGCACGCTTTACTGCGCTCTAGAAGGAAGTTTGCTAATGATCATTTCAATAGAGCCCATCCGCTCCAAGTCAGACTCGTGATCGCGTTGCATGCGTTTCTGCAAAGCACAACGTGCTTTTATCCCTGTTCGTGGCGAGATATGCCTCATCTCGGCCTACATTTGGGACATAACAATAAGCCTCTATGGATGGCTTTTTTGCTTGTAGATGCCGAAGAACCTAGGCGGTGGGCAAATATAGAAAATACCCTAAAATAGTTGGGAATGGAGATTTCATTCAGGCCGTCGCGTATTCCAATGTCTTAACGTGGAATTTGTGTAAGACCCAATCGAAGACACTGTCGGATTTGCAGAAAACGTCAACAAAACGTAGTTCTTCACACGACTGCTCACTCTATTTTCGACGCGTGGGTGGCCGGAAATATCGTATCTCCATAGGACCTTTACACCGTCCTAACAGAGATACGAATAAGACAGCTGCTAACAGAACCACAGCGGGCTTTAAACCTTGTCCGCATGAGACAGCCACGAAGCTGCCGATCTACATAGTTACAATGGGTTCCCAGCCATTACGGGCCCAATGGAATCGACGGCTCGCCCAATTTGGTTGTTCAATTCTACTAGATCAGGCAGGAGGACTTCATGGTGATGTGATTCCCGCCCCTATCTTCGATGAACTGAATCTGTCCTACGCGTCTCTGCGGGTATCTCACCTTTTAGAAAATCGACCGCCATTTGTCTCAAATACGGTCAATTTTCAGGAACGAGGTTGTCCGGAGTTGACGATGATCGCGTGTAACGGTTACCGGCGATCATTATAACACGGCAGCTTGTTAGGGCTGCCAGCTTGGCAGCCCCTATTCTCGCCAGTCTCCGCTGCGGGATACGGTAGTATTGATGTGCGTTTGTGTTGTATTTTTACTAAGCCACTAAAACGTCTCCACCAACGTCTTGTATTAGAGTACTCGTACAGAGCAAAAACTTCGCGCTCAACGACAGGTTGCATTTTTTATCACATCAACGTACTCGTAATAGAAACAGCAACAGGCATAGGAGGTCTCTGTTTGCAAACCGTACGAGCTGCTTGGTGTGGAGAAGATTGGGCCGCGTAAATAAATAAGACGGCCTGGCTAAATCCGAGAAGTAAGGACAGCCGGTGATTAGGAATGCAGGTAGGGGGAGTGAGGACCAGAAATGCCGACTCTGATAGGGATTCGGCCACAACTGCGCCCAGTCTCGGAGCAGTCGACGCTGTCTTTCCTTTGGCTATGTACATAGTAGAACATAGCACAGTATAACACACCGTTCAGACAGTGTTTGTACACTGTACAAGTTCTCTGCAAGATCCCGCAATACCTTGCGTATCTTACTTTGATGCCTGCCCGTTTCATAGGTTGTGCTTGGGTATGTAAGTGAGCAGGGCTGTTTGATTGGCTACGGCTTTTGCCGTGTGTACAATCATACTGTGTAGCATACCGGTACAAAGTAGACACTATTGCTATCTTATATTACGGGTCTACGCAGATCTCTCAAGACATATTGGAGAGATATAGGAGGCAGCGGATCCTTTCAGCGGGGCAGCCAGTAAAATTGCAGATGTTCTTTGAAAACTCTACAGGGGGATGTACCGAATGGGAATAGCAAGACACGCCGCAAGACTAAACCGAGTGCGAACTTGCAGATGTCGATCGTAGTACCGCTACCAGAGTTCTAGAGGGCACCGACGAAGGCTTCTCGGCTCTTAGTAGTTTGCGCATTCCTGCTTTTTAGCTACGATCTGCAGGCGATGTTACCATGCATTTCCCACACCGCTGCCGTAGGATAGGAGTGCCCCCTATATGTTACCAGCGCAGATGTCACCGTGGGTATCGTCCGGCAGTAGCGTCGCTGGGGACGGCGATCTTGCAACCTTGACTGTTCCACTCCGCCCGGCTCCATTGCTGTGTACAAGGCGGGTGTCCACCGAGCGAGAGCGCCGGCAGGCGGGCGGCGGCCGTCTCACGCATCCGCCTTCCGCGTCTGGGCTTGTTGTTTGTGTGCTGCTTTGGGCAAGATTGCGGCAATCCGCTCCATACGAGTGTGCTCAGCATCGTTGAGGGGAGAGGGGGGGGGGGGGTCGCGTAGACGGCCGGGACAAGGTCCCATCTTCCATCTCCATCTCCTGCCCCCTTTTGCCCTTGTGTTGCCTCTGCTCTGGGTATATAACGATGCCCTCCGTCACCTTCTAGAAACATATCTCTTCATCCTCATCGGCTTTACCTTCCAATTCATTCACTGCCAGTTTCGTTCTCTACCACTTCCAACTAATCACCTTCTTTTTTTAATCACTTAATCCAACCCAACCCAACCTTCAAGATGAAGTTCTCCGTTTTCACTGCCGTGGCCTGCTTCGCTGCCAACGTCTTTGCTGCTCCGGCTACGCGCGATGTCTCGGCTGCTGTGATCGCCGAGCTCGAGAGCACCCTCAACACGGCCGTCACCGAGACTCTCGCCATCAGTGAGTTCTCCCTGTTGCTGGCAGCCACTGCTTCACATGCTAACACAGCGCAGCTTCCGATGTCAAGGCTCTTCTCAATGTTGCCGCCAACGTCGATGTCTCCGTCAACCTGTCCGAGATCACGTCCGAGCTGATCGTCCTGAACACCACCCTCACCTCCGTTGTCTCCCTCCTCGATGGCGTCGCTATCACCGTTGAGACTGATGTCGAGGCCCTGGTGGCCGCCGTGGGCGTTACAGCGGTCGGTCTGCTGACCGAGCTCCTGACTGCCGTCACCAACCTTGTTGACTCCCTGAGCGTTTCGGCTTGTATGTCTTTTTTGTGAAGTACAGCCCTAGCATCCTGAGCATTCGCTAACGTGTCGACAGCCATCACCGGTGACCTGAGCGGTGTCCCCCTTCTCGCCACCAGCGTCACAGTTCTCGCCTCTGTCACCGCCTCCCTGTCTCCGCTCGTCGTTGCTCTCGGTGGCACCTTGAAGGTCGCTACCGGCCTGCCGATCGTTGGCAACGTTCTCGTTGGCGTCCTGACCATCCTGTAAATTACTTCGCTGCAATTTCGGAACGCATCCATGGGAACGACAAGCAGAGGAAAGCGCAGCCAGGACTTGCGCCGTCGAGGACGTAAAATAACGGCAGGCAATCGGGCTAGAGCTTCATAACTCCACCTACAATTCTTCATAGTCACTACAGCGTGTAGTATCTTACCATAATTAGTTTAATAGAGTGCACTTTGGAGGTAATTTTCTGAGTAGCTAAGAATATGTGAACCATGCAGCGAGAGGGTGGCCGGATCTGCTCTTGCAGTAAAGGCCTATTTTCTTCCGCGCCTTCCAGTATTGCGATACATGATCATCTGACAGGCTTCTAAGGAACTTGGCAAACGGAGTAGTGCAAGCTGGCTACATGCCGCTCTGGGCCAAATATATTATTCGCAATATGTCGGCCGAGGTTGCGTGGAACCTGGTTAGACCACACCAGCCACGATGTTAGATGATTAGTCAGCAGCACTCTAAGTCAGAATGGAACGAAATGCGGGAGAGCGGAAAGCCAGGTAAACTGCCCCCGAGCTTCTTTTCGAATAGCAGGACGTGGCGCGGCTTCAAGATCAACGTCACGCCTTCCTGCCTCTGGCTGTCCTGGGAGCCAAACTTCTGGAGGGTGTTCCCATGTAACCTGGAATATTACCACCCTGGGCATTCTTGGATCCAATATGAAATTTCAATAATGAGCACATGTGCTTCCGGAGGAATGTCGGGAAATGGGTGCCTATTGTGTCATAATTCACACGAGTAAGGAGGCTGCCACAATAGTATTGTTGCATGGGCTTCAGTACCAGGTATCTACTTCGTGATACTGGCGAGTAACAGCCAAGCAAGAGGCAACCCCGCCTGCGTTGGGTTATGGTCCAAGCCACTATTTCACCGTCTGGAGTGCTTCCTGGTCAGACTTTACATTAATCTAATCAAAGAAATAGTTTCTTAGCAAATCTGACGATACTTTAACACTTGCAAAATTTTCTATTCTCTATCTCTGTTCTCTCTTTCTATTCCCCTCCTTTGAAAATCGGTTACAAGCTATAGCTACTAAAATTCTAACAGCTAAGCTTAACATATCTAAAGCGTAAATAGTTAACTGTTGTTTAATAAAGCCTATTTATACTTAGACTCTATCAACTTAAAGCTAAAACAGCTAGCTAGTTAAGAAAAGTTCCCGTCTAACATAAAAGCCATGAACTACTTCTTATTTTCTTACTACTAACAGTACTACAATTAATGCTGATATAGCCCCCTCCTATATGCCTTAGACGGATCTACGGTTACCGATTGGCCACACTACCGGACGTTTCTAACTGTAACGCCTGGGAATAGAGCAGGCTCCAGGAGTAGGAAGTGCGCGCAGGGTTCGCGCAGGGCGCGCGCACGATGTGCGCAGCTGGCAGCAGCTGCCAAATGGCAGAGGTGGCGTAGTGGCGCAGGCCTGTAAGCCTGCGCAAGGACCTACAAAGTGCGCAGCGATAGCGCACCCTCTGCGCACCGCCTGCGCAGGAGGTGCGCCCTTCGATAAAGGCTGCATCCCGCACTCCCTCGAAGTGCGGAGGCAAGAGTTTAGCTATTGAATAAGACTCCTACTTCCTCCTGTTACTGGGATGCCTACTCTTTGGCCTGACTTACCTGGTCTAACCAAGTACACCCCTAACACTAACCCCCTCAACAGCGCGTTTAAATCGGAATTATGCGATATTATAATGTGGAAAGCTTTAAATAAAGAAGGCAATGCAGGATGAGTAAGCTAGTTGCTTCTTACTCTTATGTCTTTAATTGTTTTCGATAAATGTTTAGGGGAAGAAAACAACGTGGTTTTGGGGTTATGATGAGCTAATCAATTTTGCAGAGGTTGGGAATAAACTATCTTGATCCGCATATAAGTCTTTGATGAACGTGCTAGAATTATTGCGTATAATGTATAGGCTTTCCTCTTTATAGGTTTGGTGCTCACTGCTGCCCTAAGTTTTTCTACTATCATCTCTTTTTTGGCTTATGGCTGTATCTCCTACGCTCCTTTACGTTTTGTATTATTCTCTCGCTTCTTACCGTCACCTTCCTATTTTTGTCTTTCCATTTCCACATGCATCTACATCTGTAGTCTTCTATTTTTTTATGACAAATGACCAAATTTGTGCGTATGTGAGTCGCTTCCAACACCTCTTCCTGGACGTATAACTTATTATTAATCCATGATCCCCCATTCTGTATGAATACACTAGAGCATTTACATACACTGTGTAACTATTATCTGTAGGGTTCAAGAAAGCAAAATTTAGTGTAAGCAAAGAAAGAACACACGATGAATTCTGAGCCTTTTGCACTGTGTTGAATTTAATGCGCACTGCTCTTGAATATCCTGCACGTGTCTAAGACGAAGACTGGTTGATAGAGTCAACTGATTCTTGTGGAAAGCTTCAGGAATATATACTTCGGCCCATTCTTTTCCCTTGCCACCTACAGCTTCGACTTTGACAAATCCGGGAACCGGTCCACGTGCTGGTTTTCTGTAAATCCGTCTTCGGCACGGACGGTGGTGTCAACTTGCCTTTCGATTCGTAGGCGTTGATAATGAGCACAGTGTGCGGTTTGTAAAAATAGATTGATGGGTAGTTTTCTATACATGGTAAGACGCTCGGCATGCTTCATATATACCATCTGAGATCGCAGCCCTATCAAACGATACCAAAATATCAACCCTTCTATCTCCCTGTTCACTACAGCTAGACAAGTTGATGTCCAGTAATCAACTGCTACCCGTTATGTTGTCTGCCTTCACGAGCAGGGCGACCGTGCTTCCCTCTCGAACGCGAAACTCAAGCAGACCGACAGCCCGCAAGATGGCAGATATGGCAAATGAATGCACTGTCAAGCCAATAAATGTGTTTGGATCGGTAGAAAAGATATCCTCTAACACACGCTGCTTTCTGGCTGTGTGCTCCTCGTCCGTTTCCCATCGCCCTCTCGTCCACAGCTCATCTTGCTCTGTCAAGCCCGGCTCGATGACGTAGTCTGGGTAGTTCTCGGCAATCCAGCTCCGGCTGCTCCGACGGTCGCATGTATGGTCGGTCAAGAGTTCGCGAAGGAGCTCCTTGACTGTCGGCTGGAACTTGGCTCCCTGTTCGGCAAAGGGCTTCTCGAAGACGCGACGCGTCGTCTGCAGGCAGCGTGCCAGGGGGCTGGTGTAGATGCTCTCGGGGAGCGGCATCTTGCCTGTAGTCACCGCATGAGACCAGAACCGGCTGAGTTCATAGGTCTGTCGGATACCATCTGCGTTGAGCTTCGCGTCGGCCCAGACAACCTCTCCGTTTCCATCCAAGCGTGACCAGTGACTCTGAAGGGCATTAGACGGGGTTGCGCGCCGGCGTGGGAACCCAGAGAGAAGCGGGAGACACAAAGATACTCACATTCCATTCCGCAGTCCCATATTTTGCATGGTACTCGTTATGATAGCCGAATCCATGCCTAGTAAGGAAGAGCACTTTGTACTGTGTTGTGCTCGGAGCCACGCCGTTCAAATGTGCGACATGGCTGACGAAGCGTTGCCATGGTGCTCTGCTGTCGGTTAAGGAGCCATTATTGTTTGGGACACTGTCCGTCTCGTAGGTTCTGTCTATCAGACCGAGACCAGGCAAGGTCGTAGCTTTGAAAGTCGGGTCCTGCTGTCCTTTCGTGGCAAAGTCGACAAAGATGCCCGGAATAGCCTGGAACCTGAAATGACAGGCATCTTGGCTCGCCATGGCGGCAAAAACAACAGGGAGAAATCCACTTCCGACTATCATTAAAGAATAGGGAGAGCAGTGTTTGCAAAATGACCAGATTTGGACGAAGGAAGAGAAAAGCTTCAGGTCCCCCGCTGTTGCCTCGCTGGTTGCCCCACCATGCAGCCAAGCCTCTGGTCAGTCTTCATTTTCAGCCGCATACTGCGACGATAAAAAGGCCCAGATTGACCAAGCCACCCCTTCCAAAATCAAAGTCTGTCGGATGGACTGTCGCTGGTATCGGTATTCAGTTCAACATGCTTTGCTGTGCATCTTCTTTCTCACGAAATAGCCATGGCTCCCATTACCAGTGAAGACGGGACCACACAGCAGAATTTCTATACGCCTCTGAGGACAAACCAGATTAGGCTTGTTGAGATTCTTGAAGAAAGCCAAGATGAGCGACTCGCCTGCAAACTCAAAACGGTCCTCCTGGAGGACAACCCAAGCTATGTGGCGCTTTCGTATACTTGGGGTTCGCCAATCCAGCTCCCCACAATAATAGCGCAGGCGCAGTCCAGGCAGCCCAGCCGAGGAATGTACTGCGACGGACACTTGATCAATGTGACGGAAAACCTCCATGCCTTTCTTCTGAGAGCACGCCATTCCCGCGAGAACAAAAAATTCTGGATCGATGCCATCAGCATCAACCAAGCCGACCCACGAGAGCGAGCCGAGCAGGTCCAGATCATGGCGACCATCTACCACTCTGCCGACAGCGTGCATGCTTGGTTGGGCGAAGACGACCAGTACACACCACAAGCCTTCGATCTGATGCGTACCCTGGCTCGTATTTGTGCTGGCACGGGAAGACAGAAGCGCGTGGAGAGCTTCCAAGAAATCGCCAGGGATATCACCCCCAAGAACCTCAATTCATCGCGCTTGCAAGAGATCTTGGGGCCCTGCGCGAACTCTTCCTACTGGGATGCCCTGGCCCAGCTATTCCAACGTACATACTTCACCCGGGCATGGATTGTACAAGAGATCATGCTTGGCCAGAACATCATGGCCATGTGCGGAGGACAGTCGATCCATTGGCACGATCTTTCTACTGTGTCCGAGTTTTTGACGGTCACAGCCTGGACTCGCTGGATTTCGCAACGGCAGTCACTCGCAGAAGCTGGAACTGTTCACCGCTTTCATCACAGCGTGCCAAACCTCTTGACTGCCAATAAAGAGACCAGACAAACGGAAAACAAGAATATCATGCTCTATTCTCTGATTCGATGCCGTCGATTCGAGGCCGGAGACCCTCGGGATAAAGTTTATGCGCTTCTGGGCATTGTGGAAGATTCCGTGCGTGGAAAAAGTCGGTTCACTCCGGTATACGAGGGGAATACGACACAAGACACGTTCATTGCGGCAGCCATTCAGATACTCCAAGATTCGGATGATTTGCTTCTGCTCGCTCATGCCGAAGGGCAGGCTTTCCGACCACATCGCTCTCTTCCGTCCTGGGTCCCTGACTGGAGTTGTCATCATATTGTTGGTCTGGGCGTGACGGGCTATAAACGGTATGCGGCTGCAGGAAACCTCCAAAGAAGCCTGACCATCCACGAGGATACAAAATCACTTGTAGTAAAAGGATTTCGGCTAGATGACATTGTGCTTGCGGGGGAAAAGAAACAAGACGTTCTAGACGGAAAGGACTTTTCCAAGTGGCTCTCCATCTGGAACGCTCTCCCAGAGACATACCACACGGGACAGTCCCGATTCGAAGTCTTCTGGAGGACCCTTGTTACAGACACGGCAGGAACACCGGCTCAACATCCGGCTCCAAAATATTATGGACATGGCTATACGGCATGGATCACCTCGACATTAAGTGCGGTCCCAGATCCCATATTCAAAACGGCCGCCATAGACATGGCAAAAGCCAACGACTGTCCACAGATTCCACCATCGAGACCAAACCCGGTCTCTCCCACCGACGAGCAGCCAAACGACGTGCATCTAACGGTGGGGCTGGAGGAGTATGAAGCAACATTGTCCCACGCCCTTCACCTTCGTTCGTTTCTGACAAGCCGACGGTATCTTGGCGTGGGATCAGAATCTCTCCGGGAGCACGACTCGGTGTGGATCATCCCTGGATCTCGTGTGCCGCTGATTCTCAGGGAGGCCAGGCCGATGGTATTTCACATTGTCGGAGGTGCATATGTACATGGGTTCATGAGAGGGGAGGTGCTGGAAAGTAACGTCCTATTTAGAGACATTATTGTAGAATGAATAACACTTACATATGCTAGTAATTTTTATGTACTAGCTATTTTCACGTACTGGCCATTCTTATACCAGCCACTCTACTCATAACTAAAATCGGCGACATTTCCACATGGAGTCGTATAAAAGTAGCTAGTCGACCGAAGGGAACAGCAAGCATCAGAGTGCCGTCGTCGGGCGGCTTGCTCGCCGAGCGGAAGGATACTGTGTTACGCGACCTTAAATAAGGTAAGGCCCGCTATATAGGCAGGTGTAAGAAGATTCCTTTACACTGTACCGTAAAGGCACACAAGGGCACTTCTAAGCAGGTTACAGCAGGGATAGCACAGGCATACCTCCAGAGGAGGAAATTTTAAATAAGCGAATTCGCGTTGTATACTAAAAGACGAAAACCGTCATGAAGAATTTTTAGCCTGCTTGGCGGGTGTGCCACAAAATATTCCGACATTACAGTCACAATGCTTCGTTTTTAGCTACCCGGACACAATTGTTGTTTCGTGTCTACCAAGTACTGGTAGTGAGCCTAGATGCAAAATTAGAAATCCGTACTATGGGAGGACAGATCCGTGCAGCAGCTGCGCACGACGTCGGGCATGCACAGCCTTGACGATGTACGACGTAAGATGGAAGATTCTTGAAAACCAGAGGCCTACCTTTCCAGATGGCCTAGCCAAGTTTTCTTTCTCGATTGTGCTATATCTAGCGATACGTAACGTTTACTTGTTAGTATCTTACGTCTAAATATGTTAGACGATCCTATTTTTAGCCAACATAATTTAAACAACGATTCGCACAACTATCACACATACGTCTCCGTACACAAGTCCATCGTATTGCCTTTACCACCCCACACAACGTCACGACATACTGTCCAACCCGGCCACTGAGTCAGTAGGCTGCCTGCCCTTTGGCTTCTTCACTCTTTAAGGCATATTTATTTGATTAGTCCTCCTGCTACTGTTTACTACAGACAGGACAAGAAGAAGAGTCCTGTCCTTAATAATGTCTGTCCTGCCGGTAGTAAACACACCCATTTCCCCTTACAATATGGCAACACTTACGATCAGACCTCAGCACTTACGACACTCCTATGCCATTACGCTCTCTCTCTCCCTCTTTCTCTAATCAGACACGGACGTGGCCGCTGAATGCAGCCGATCTCGTGTTTCCACCACCCTTCAAAAATATTTCCTAGCAGCCTGTGCCCTAGAGGGTTCTGCTGTACGTGACGCTTATTGTAAGAATTGGAAATCTATTAGAAGATAGACAAGCGAATAAACAACAAGAACAGGTTATGACTTAGTTACGCGCTATTAACCTCTTGGAAGAGCCTTTAACAGTTGCAGTTTTCGAGGAGGTTTTTTTTTTTCAAGAGAGACTAATTAAATACTCTCTTTTTTAATCATACTATCCCCTTTATTTTCCTAAATCGGGCGGTAAAGACAGATGCCCGTAATGGGTAGCAGATTGTATTCTCTATCATAACCCTCATCATATCTCATTCTTGTACCATAATTCGTATCCGCTCCAGATGACGTCTCCAAAAAAGTCAAGAGCAAGTTCAAATCAAAGCAGAGCCCTCAGTTTCTATTCACCGCTTAGCATTCGTCCTAAAATGTCTACATGTCATGGAACTGGGGTCTTACATGTAGTCCCTCGAGGCTGTCGTCTGCATGTCCATTATCGTGGTGCGAGAGAAGCACACCGGCAAGTTGCTTCTTTGATTCTTGGAGTTTGATGATTTGCTGTAGAAAGGTGTGAGACGAGATTCTGAATGCAACGGAGCCATGTATCTTCACCTCTTCAAATGAGTCTCGCATAAAAAAGCGCACGGTAGTGACTTCTTTCGTCTGGCCCAGCCGGTGGATGCGTGCCAGGGCCTGTTCTTCCAACGTTGGGTTCCTGTTGCGAGTGGCATATCAGAAAGGAAGTCGTGCAGGGGCTTCACACACTCAGAACAAAACGAATGTTATTCCTTACCAGTGTGGTTCCATGAGATACGCCCGAGTCGCCACCGTCAACGTCAGACTGGAGCACAGAGAATCAGAGACAGTTCTTCTTCATGAGGCAGAGAAGAGTGGAAAAGACACTAACCCAACAGCACCGCAAGACAATGTCAGAAGCATCACTCGAACACTGGAGTCGTTCCGGAAGTGATCAATAACTGCCTGCCGTTCTCTCTGCGGCACCTTGCCATCGAAACGAGTGCTTTTCATGGCTATCTGGTCCAACCCCTTCTGTATGACATCCAGGGTCAGTCGCCAGGTCGAGAAAACAACGCTGTGAGAACGAGTATTTTTGTTAGGCACATGCTTGCGATCCTGACATTTCGTTTTCAAAGACGGGGTGTTTACCATTTCGTGTTGGGCGGTAGACTCTTGAGGTCTGCCAGCAGGGCCTCCACCTTGGAAGGCAACTTCCACACATCTTCCATGCTTCCAGAATCATGAGCTTGGACATCCATGCCCGCAATATCCTCAAGAGCAGCCGAGTTTGTGGAGACCGGGGCCGTCGGACACGGAGGCCGGTGGCCGCAGGCAAAGGAGCGGTTACTGGGCCGCAGCTTTTTGGCACAGTCGGTGCAGATGGATCTGAGGCAGCGCGAAAGCTGTGCCATGCTCTGTTGTGTGGAAGAGGCGTCATCGAATAGCGTCTCCATCAGCTCCAGCGTTGAAGAGCACTGCAGACACACAATGACTCCCCTATCGCGCAGTGTGTTGAATACGCTCTGTGCTGATTGTGCCCAGTTGTCCAGTTCCGAGGACGGCCCTGGTGCGGAAGTACTGCTCCCAGCATCGCCACTGCCTCTGTGGCTAGTTTTCCTCGTGTGGTAGTGCAGTCCCAAGTCGCAAACAAGGCGCAGGGACTCGATCTTTTGCAGGGCATTGACGTACATACCGGCGCGAGACGTCTCCGAATCCCTCTGCAGAGCCGCATCGATCCCCGAGAGAGCCTGCTCACGAATCTGGTTGTACAGCTCTCGCTCGGCCGGGTACAGGTCAACGTAGCACTTTGTGTCCACTCTTCGGGGCAGCTCGATCGTCTTCTTCGGTCGTCGCAGCAGCAGGTAGGCGGAAAGATTCTTCAGCCGCTTGGCGGCCTTTTCGTCCTCACCGGACTTCCAAAGGCGCGAAATATCCGTATCAAACGTCTTAGGGTCGGTGTATGGATGAGCTCGGATGAAGCTGAGCAGTGCAGCCAGGTCGGTGAGGCGGTTCTGGATCGGCGTGCCGGTGACAGCCCACCGTGAAACGCCGTCCAGGGAGCAGGTTGCTTTGGCCATTCTCGAGTTGCCGTTCCGGATAAAGTGAGCTGTTGTGCTGTCAGTTCGTTGCGTCAGAGGTCAGGAAGTGGTTTTTTTGTTTTCCTTTGGGACTACCTTCGTCAAGAATGATCCGTCTCCAACGCACAGAAAACAGCACCGACTGGCTCTCCTTTGTGCCGTAACCTCCTTTCCATTCGGCAGCCACGGTATGGTAACTGGTTAACACAATATGAACACCTTCTAGCTCTTCAGTGCTGTTGAGTTTGGACTTTCCGTGGTGTCGACGGCATTGTAGGAATCCGTCTCGGACGTGCCTGTGTAAAGGAGTGGAAGAAAAACATTAGTACAGCGAGTGGCATGCTAAGCTACTAAGGAAGCCTGACAACGTACTGATCTAGTTGTTCTTCCCAGGAGCCCATCACTGCAATCAGTTAGTCTAAATATCCGATGTTTTCTTAATCGACTGTCTTGTGGCCTACATGGAGGAGGAATGATGATAAGAGTGGCTGGTATAACGGGCTTCTTATTTTCATCATTAACTAAAACGGCGGACTTGACGTAGCCGTCCAAGTCGGTTGCAGCCAGTGCAATCATTGTCAATGTCTTTCCAAAACCCATAGGATCTGCAATGATGCCTCCTGAAAAGTTTGGCGGCTCTTCCATCTGTGTGGCCTGCGAGATCCGATTCACAAAGCTAATGCTTCGTTAGCATGCTTCCTCAACTGTAAAATTCTCTTGTGGAAATCAGTAACGGCCAGATGATACTTACAATCGGCTCTGGCTATTGTCCACCAGTTCCCACATGTCTGGCTGGCTTCGATCAAACGACCATCCTGCTTCACGCCGAAGCATGAACGTAAGCGCTTGAGTTTGGTGACTGTTGAAATAAATCAGCAACTGTGTAGGAGAAGTGACAAAATTCCCTAGACTACGTTACCCTTTCAGTGGTGTTTGAATAGCCATTGGCTGCTCAGCTTCCCCCAAAGAAACACTGCTGCTGAGAATGTCCAACATGTCAGGCTGTTCCGGAATGTCCTGAAGATGCGCCATCTGGGACGTCTGCGAGATAAATTCAGAGACAAGAAGACAGGTGCTCGGGTCGTCTGACGAGAGTCTCTGGGGATTGAGGTACAAAACGTCGAGGTGGCATTCTACAGGGTCTTGGAGGTAGACGTCATACTCTTGGAACCATGATCCAATTTCATCAAAGAGGTCCTTGGGGCCGTAGACCGTAATTTCCAGCTTGCATGGCGCCAACAGAGATGCTCTGTATTGCTTCTTGGGAGAAGACTCTTGGGAAACGGAACAAGAGGCATAGAGTTTTAGGCTCTCTTCGTCGAGCAGCCCGTAGATCATCGGCCCATATTCAGGAAGAATTTGTCCGCAAGTCTCCCTGCTGTCCGGGATGCGAAACCGGCTCTGTGGAAGTAGCTCAACGGCAAACGGACCTGATGGGTTCTTTGGGTCTTTGTGTTCCCATTTTCCAGAAATTTCCGTAATCTTCTACTGTCAGTAACGCATACGTCGATGTTTCAGCCGTAGAAGAGCTTACACGGCCAAAGCAGACAAGCGCCATGTCTTCCGCCGAAAGTGCATCTGAAGAACGGGAAAATTCCTCGGGAACTTCTTCCATCGTAGCAGCAGCTTCATGGAACGGCACCAGAGGTGGCGGATAGTTCAGGTTAGGCTGCTGCTGGGCCGGTGGCTGCTGCATTGGATGCCATTCAGTCGGTGGTTGAAAAGGAGGAGGCTGCTGGAATGGTCGTGACAAGGCAGCAATCTGGAAATCGTTCATCCTCGCCCAGGGCTGAATCATGGGAAAGGGGTCGATTGGAAGGGCCTGGATTTCTGCATTAAAGTACTGCGGCATAAACGGTATGGGCGTCATCGAAACTGTTGTCGATAGTGCTGGCAGCAATGCTGGCAGAGCCATATTTGAAAGATGATCCCGAGGCCCGATTGCAGAAGCCGGGCCATACAGATTCGGGCGACAAGGCGGAAGCCAGGCCTGGTCCGAAGCCGTATTTGCCGTCCAAGGCCTTGTCTCCTCCCGGTCTAGCCGTCGCCTCTTGTTCGCCTGCTGGTCCATATCTGGCATCACACAGAAAATACAAATAGAGAATTGTTCAGAACATTTTCCTGGAGGCAGAAAACACAATTCTTTGGCTGCCCGACGTTATCTGCAGGGTTGTATTGAATAATCACGTGCAGTGCCGTGGGCGGCACAGCCTCCTTTTTGGCCTTCGGGCTGTTTCTTCGAGTCATGTTGCGGTCAGCCGGGGCTGTGTCTACCTGCACTGCATAATTACGTGGCATGCAAAGCGCAGCTGCCATCCGAAAGAACTGCATTCGATGGCTGCTCTTTTCACCCGAAAAAACATGTTCCCACCTCTCTCTCGAATTGGGGTCTGTTGTGAATGTTATCAGACAGTCGTAAAGCCATCGTCGTGTTTTCGCCAAGATGCCTTTGGCCCCAACAGCATCTCCTGTCGCCAGGCAGACCATGACGGCGGCCTTTCATGACCTTGAGAAAGTCATTGCCCCTGCAGACGCACGCGACTTCCCCGAAACTACTCTTCAACAAGTCCGGCATGCGGCTCTCAAGATCGAGACGGAGCTCGCCTCCAGGCGCTCTCTTCGCAATATGCGCAGGCTTCTGCCGCTCTTTAACGGCCTGGAACACTATGCCCACGTCATGGATTTGCTCTGCAACGGCACCCCTTTCTTGCCCTGGGTATGGGCGCCCATTAGCCTCATTCTTCGCGTGTCGTCCGAGTACGTCGAGGCCTTTGAACAGATTATTCGGGGCTACTCGCGCCTGGCAGAGTGTCTGAAGCGGGTTTCTGTTTTGGGCAAGGCATTTTCCCGCGACGCAGACTTCCAGCAGACCATGGCCGTCTTTTATGCCGACATCCTCCGCTTCCATGGCCATGCCTACAAGTTTGTGCGCAGGAGCAGTATGTCATCTTTCCCTTGTGTATTTTGGGTTCCAGTTGACTTACTGTCTTTTAGGCTGGGAGATCTTCTTTATGACATCTTGGGGCCGCTTTCAAAGACGATTCGACACCATTTTGGAGGACATGCAACGACATGAACGCCTGATCGACTGGGAAGCAAATGCTCGCGACATTAACGAAGCCCAAAAAATGCGACAGGATATTCGACGGTGGCAAGAAGAAAGTGCCGAGCAGCTGACCGCATTCGAGGACAAGCAGGGTGCAAAGCAGTTCGAGTCCATTCTGTCATGGCTCAAGGCGGACGAGGCAGACCAGCTGTCCATTTTCGAGTCTATCTCGACAGAAGGTGCAAAGTACCCTGGCACCTGCTCCTGGATACTCCAGAACACAAAGGTCCAGGCCTGGCTTCGACGTTCTACCGGCCCTCCCATACTGTGGCTTAAGGGAACACCAGGTTCCGGAAAGAGTGTCCTGTCCTCGCAGATCGTCACTTTCATGAGAAGCGCAGGAATGTTTGTTGCCTGCCACATCTGCACCTATTCCTACGCCTCATCCATCTCATACGAACAAATTCTGCGCTCTCTGCTTCTTCAGATTCTCCGCAGGGATGGTGAGCTTGTGGCACACGTCTACACTGCCTGCGTTCTCGAGAAGAAGACGCCTACGGTATCCTTGCTTGAGCAGCTACTCCAGACTCTGATTGGCAGCATGTCCACCACGCCCAACCAGGTCGAGCACATCTGGATACTTCTCGACGGCCTGGACGAGTGCGAAAGTAACAAACAGGGGCGCATTGTAAGCCTGATGCGCCAGATCACGTCCAAAGTCGCCTCCTCTGGCAATATCGTTTGCAAGGTCCTCGTGTCCAGCCGAACATCACCTGCCATCACTGACCGGCTGCGCAAGTCTGATGTGCTTTCCCTCGCTGACGAGAAATACTCCCTCAATGCGGCAATTATCCATTATGCCAAGCATCGACTGCAGATGTTGCACCATAAGCTGGAACAGCTGCACGCCGAGCCTGAGGAGATGGATGAAATCGTGGATATTATTGCTAAGAAGGCCGACGGTAAGCCAAGCACAACCCTATATCAGATCCTTATGCGATTGAGCTGCTGTCAACTAACCGTGCCCCAAGGAATGTTCTTGTATGCCAGGCTAGTCCTGGACTTCATTGCTTCCAACATCTTCTACAGCAGCAAGGAAATAAAGGACTCGGTGAACCAGCTCCCAGAGGAGCTTGCCAATTTGTAGGATTCTCTACGCTTTTGTTCCTGTGAAAGGCCTGGAGTAATAACCTCTCCTGTTTTACAGCTACCGAGATATCCTGGCCCAGGTGCTTGTCCGCCTGAATGCACTCTCAGTAGAACGCATCAGGTGCATATTGGGCTGGGTTGCTTTCTCAAAGCGCCCACTCCGGAAGCTTGAGTTTATGTCGGCCGTCACCTTCAGCTCCGAGGGTCCCGATGTTTCCCATCTTGTCCCCCAATACATTCTAGATATATCTGCCTCTCTTGTTGAGGAGAGGCACGACTCGACCGTTGGTTTCATTCACGTCTCGGTGAAAGAGTAGGTCATGTGACGGGATCGAACGACAACGCTGCACAGGCTAACTCTCAATTCAGTTTTCTGCAAAGCACTTCAAGCCCAGTGATCCTACATGAGTCAGAATGCATTGCTGAGCATGGGATCGCAACCATATCCTGCCTTCTGTCTGGGCTCGGGGTTTTCGGGGATGCATACCAAGAGCATGACCGGTGTCTTCGTCTGGTTGAAGGCTTGCATGGATTCCATATCTATGCCACGGAATATTGGACCGAGTATCTCTTGGCCCATGTCGCTTCATTACAAAATGGGCACACTTCGTCTCGTTCGTCGAAGCTTCTGGAGTATGCAAACAACTTGGCAACAAAGCTTGGCGAGCTGAACCAGATCCAAGGAGAAGATGCGTCAGCAAATACGAAAGTTCTTGACGAAAGGATTTCGCATCTAGAGCAGTACCCTTTGCTGCGAAAGTCTGTAGCGGAAAGTCTAAAGGCCAGGTCTCTTGAAAGACTCGAGGAACAGCTCCAGGGTACGTTGCTCTTGAACCATATCTCTCCAAGGTGTTCCAGGCCTTGAACTAGAACTAACGGGACACAGATAGTCCGCAGCCAAAGATGTCGGCGGATGGCATCTCCGTAATGCTGGCGTCGTACCAAAACACCCTCAGTATGCTTTTAGACCAGGACAGCTACCCTGGAATATCAGCGGCGGCCTTTGAGCGCTTCAAGCGCCAGTTTCGCACTGCAGCATTCACCTGTCGACTTGCTTCTTGCCCTCGAGCAACGCTTGGATTTGAATCCAATGATGTTCGTACCGAACATGAGAAAACGCATGTTCGACGGTTTCCTTGCGCGGCTACTGACTGCCAGTATCCACCGTTTTTATCTGCCCGAGCTCTGCGGACACATGTTTCCAAATACCACAGCACCGGTCCCGCCAGAACATCGATTCGGACGAGCAAAACCGAGGCGATATCTATATCTGCGTCTGGAATTCCATCATTACAGGCGTCAAGCTCGGATCTGTCTCTAAGCAGGCATGAGACTCTAAACCCTGACTACTTTTTCGGCGAAGAAGGCAACATAGATAGTCCGGTTGATATATTTCCTTTTGTCAATCCGCCGCTAGACTACAGAGAGCAATTGACACAGGATGAAAGACTGAGATGGTGTTGGCCGGGCCCACTGTGAATGTGGGTCCGGTGCAGAGTTTTCAGTCGTGCTGCACCTTTGGGCCGCCGTAGTGATAGAATAGATAGCTTCATAAGCTTCTTCTTACAGGTTGTGAGCCCTATATTCCGCCAAAAATCATCAAAAGCTTCATCAAATCCATTAAACTGACGATAGCTTCGTCTTTAGCTTCGTCTCCCGCGTCGATCGACGTAATTTTCGTCGGCAGTTGACCGCTATTAGGCAACCTGCTGATTTGATTTGTTTTTGTGCACCAACGCCTTATTTAAGGCCTCTTTAGCACCCCTTTGAAAGCCTCTCTCTCTCGCTTTCCTTTAAGGCCGCTTGAACAGTGCCTTGAGACTGCCGGTTCCCCCCCCTTGTTTATCGCACCGGTTTGTTTTATTACCTAATCTCTTTATCGTTACCGTTTATCCCTTGTGCTACATTTTATTACTTTCCCTTTATAATGGAGTATTCTAGCTCGATTGGGTCGATCTTGCGGGTCCCCAACCTTACTATTACAAACTTTAATACCTGGGACGGGTCTCTTTAAATGGTCTTAGAAGATCTTAAGCTAGAAGCTTTTTTGCTTGGTTTAGTGCTAGCTTTTAAGCTAGTGGTTAACGTAAATAGTAATCCTACTAACGATTTTAAGAAAGCAACGCGCAAGTAGAAGACTTAGCGCAATACCGTTAGCAACTTTATCCTTTTAATAGCTAATAGTATTAAGGACCGCTTGCTCTTGTACAGTTATAACTCTAGTTGTAAAGAACCTTACTTAAATTACTAGGCTATTTGCTTGGCGTTGTAGACAGTTAGCCGCATTGTTACCTTTAACGTTTATATAGAGTTTGTTGGTCTTAAGCTCTCCTTGTTTGCTACTTTATATGCCTACCTACTTTGCTTTTAAGAGTTGGCTTAAAAGCTTGCTAGCACCTCTTACGCTGTTAGTAACATTGTTAAGTGCAGTTTTCTTACAACTTAGTTTAAACTAGTGTTCCTAGCTGTTATTGTATAGTATAAGCTGCTACTTTAATAAGAAACTTTTAAGTATACTACTTTGCTGTAAAAACTTTTTAAGATAACTTTATACTATAAGGGGGTTGTAAAGCCAACTACAATGGTTAATACCAACCCTGGCTAGCGCAATAAGAATAACAACAATAGTAGCAAACTTAAGAAGGTGGTATTTAAGATAAACGTAGAGAAGCGATAGGCCTATTTTAAGGAACGTTATTTAAACTAGCCGGTTTGTAAAGCTTGTTACTACTAACACCCTTTAAGCTAGGGTTTTTGCAACAACTGCCGTTTTTGTTATTTATAAGGTAAGGCTAGCTGTTTTTAACTACATCCTAAACTAATACTTAAAAACAAAGGACAAAGTTGTTAAGGCTAAGGATTAAACTAAACGTAGCAGTTTACTACTTTAGTTACGGCTAGCACTAATATCTTTAACTACAACTTTAGCATTAAGACTAACCTCTTAAACTCTAACATTAGTCCCTTTTAGTTTATAGCATTTACAACGTAGAACATAGACCTTTTAGCCATTGTAAATAATGTAATGCTTAACTGTAGATCTTCCTATTACGTCTTTAACTCCCTTAAATGGTTTACTTACCTTTAGGAACTAAACGAGCTAATTAAGACTAGCGTTAGTAACGGTAGTAGACTTTATATAACGCACGGCGGCCTAGTTACCTTTTACGTTTAAAAGCGCAACGGTTTAATAACAGCTATATCCGTTAAGCATGCCCTCCTATTACTAAAATCCCCTTACAACATAATCTCTGTTAGTAAGCTTTGTAAAAAGGATATTTACATTAACTTTGTAAACAGTATCCTTACAAACAAGGATTACAACACGGAGTACGCAACGCTGTAGTAGCGCTTTAATGTCCCTTAGCTAGTGATTGCGTTAGGCATAATAATGGTGTCGTTCTTTAATGCTAGTGTTGAGTATAAGGTAATGTACAAGCGCCTTCTCTATGCCTTTTAAGAAGTTGTTAAATTGGCGTGTAAGAAGGTAGGGATTACCTTAACAGGCTAGCGAGACCGTTACTGCAAGACCTGTTACTTAGCTAAATTTATAGAAATTGTTAATAGGTAGCCCCCTTTGTAGCCTACTGCCCCTAGCTAACTAATTTAAATAAACACAATTTAGGTAAAAGTAAGCTATATAGGCTTTAAGTATTTCGTCTACTTTGTTAACGTGTACTTAGGATATTATTAGGCTAGCTTTATCGCTATAAAAGTAAAGATCTACAACGCTCTCCTTTAATTTATTGCCCACTTTAAAACCTAAACTAGTTTAAAGATCTAAGCAATTGGCTACGACGGTGGCACTAAGTTTTAACTTACTGCCTAGCTATTTTAAACCTTAGACTTTTAACGTATAGCAGTAGCGAAAGGCATAGCCGTGCTAACTATCGCTAGAAAGACTCTTTAGCAAAATAGTAGTGGTAAACGCGCTAGCCGTACAATACTTAACAAGGCTTAAGCAGCGCTAATTGCTATAAAACTCCCCTCCTACCTTTGGCCTTTTGCTGTTAAGTCCTTCCTTATCGTTATTAATCTCCTACCTACAAAGTTAAACCCTAACTACGAATCCCCTTATTTCCGTCTCTTTACAGCGTTAGGACTAACAAACGCGGCTAATCCCTACATCTGTTATTTACAAACCTTTAGTTGCCGCGCCTACGTGCACTTAAAGGCTATAGATTGCTAAACGTTAAACAAATTCGCCCCTTGCGCGAAGATTGGTTAGCTTATTGGCTACGTTAGACGTTACGGTTAGATCTTTTAAGTCTACTTCCTTAACTTAGACAAGATAGTCTAGGTCTTTTCTATTCGCTTTTATAACGGCGTTAAGCCGCTAACTCCCTAAGAGAATGAAGCTCTTAATGGCATTGCCGAATTTAAACTAGACGTTTAGCAAAAGGGACAGCTCCGCTGGCTAGAAGCCACGAGATTGCGGCCGGCCTTTAGGGACAAACAGTCGCTGCTACTAGCTTCCTTAGGCCCTTTGCCTCTTCCTTTGTCCGTTCTTGCAACGCTAGCCACTTTATATACCTTGGCAGGCTTACTAGCGCAGCCTACAATAGCCCTTTAAACTCCTTAGGCGTAGGTTATACGCAGCGCGCGCGTACCTGCCGCGCCTACGCTAAATATACTAGGAAATTACCTAACGCCTAGGGATTTTAACCCTCCTCCCTTTAGCTTTTAAATGACACCAACTTTGGCGCTTTACAGCCCTTAATTGTTCCTAGTGGTCTTAGAATTAGAGTCTTCCTAGCAGTCTTTAAGATAGCCCTCTCTTACACTGGCTAACGATGAAATTGAACACCGTTAACGCGGCTGGCAGCGATACTAATCCTCGTTACTAGAATTGGCCTATAACCGCTAACTCTTAGAGGCTGCTAATTTGGGTTTTTTTGACTAAATCTTTTAGCTAGAGTTATTGTTGGACGATTTGCACATTTTAGAGGCTGCCTTTACGGCTAGTTAATCTAACTATTGCTAGCAATCTTAGGACCTAGAGGTGCTACTAAAACCTAAGAGGAAGCACGTCTCCTTTGCTCTTTACCCTATAAAGCTACAGCGCACTAAACGTTCGAATTATTAGGAGATTGCAAGATACAAGCCTTATAGCGATAACTAAACTCGCTTTACGCAGGCTAATCTCAACCTGCTTATAGTATCCTTTACACGTTTAGTGCTTGCGCCTTAACTTAAATCTATTTAGGCCTTTTGCTTAAGTGCAGTTAATGCTAAACTTTTTTAAACATTGTTAAACTATAAAGTCCCTGCTAATTACTGCTAAGCATCTATCCGTTATAACTACGAAACCCGCTAAAAGCCGGCAATAAAGACAAAGATTAAGAGTTTACTAGCTAAGAACGCGTAGGATTTAGTTAATCTTCCCCTTAGCGCTAAAGCACTACTTAGCAAATAGGTATATACTTATAAAGAAGACGGCTAGGATAAGGCTTGCTAGGTAGTCTATAGTAACTTTGAAAATAGCGATTAGTAGCGCTTTAAGGATACCTTTGCTGTAGTTGCTTTGCTTGTAAGTCTTTAAACGTTTTTAGCCTTTTGTGCTGCTAAAGACCTTAAGCTTAAGCAATATAATATTTACACAGCGTTTTTAAATGCCCTTATTCTAAAAGGGGTTTAAGTATACGTTTACTAGCCCTTTAGTTTTGCTAACGGAACAAAGCGCGTTTACCTCCTTTGCCGCGCCTTGTACGGCCTAACTTAAAGCCTACGTTAGTGGTTTAATACCCTTACGCCAACTATAAAATCTCTTAGCTTTACCGTTTTTAACTCTAACTTGTGCCTCTTTTGCAATAACGACACTAGCGTTTACGTGCTTATATACGTTAACGATTTGTTAGCGGCTAGGCTAACTTTTAACGTTACCCTTTTTGTTAGTAGACAGCTTAGCAAGATCTTTACTTTACGTTACCTTAGCCTTGCTACGTCTTTTTTAACACTAGATATCTTGCGCAACCGCCTTAACAGACTGATTTTCGTTAGCTAAGCTACCTATATTAAAAAGATCCTTAATCGCTTTAGCTATTAAAACCTTAATAGCGTAACAACTTTATAGCCCTATAGTTTAAAGCCTCCACCTACTAGCAAGGCTACAACTACTAACATAAAGGCTAACCTTTTAGCTTTATAGCCAGCTCCCCCTTTTACTAAGTATCTTTAAAATACTAGATTAATTAACTATCTTACAATTAGTACACGTCTTAATTTAAGTTATATAGCTAGTCGACTTTACAAAGGCAATAGCAGTCCCTTTAAATCCTACTAAATCCTTTTAAAGCACCTTTACCGCTATATATTAAGAACTCGCTAGTTTGCCCTTTGCTTTAGTAGCCGCAAATACGTTGCCAACGTCTAGCTTAAGGCCTACAGCAATGCCTCGTTCGCTAACAACTTGCCGTCCTAAAGATCTACCAAAGGCCACGTTGTTTTCGTCGCCAGCGGCCTAGTCCTTTAAAAATCCAAACGCCAGTCGTTTGTAACCTTGTCAACAACTAAGGCCAAATTTATAAACCTAACTCCCTCCGCCCGTGCTCTCCAGTTGGTCAACGGAGTCCTCTCCAATCTAGGCTGCTTAGCTCCCTCCCCTCTCCTCCTGTTTACAAACAGCTACAACGCGCTCGCGGCGGTGCTAAACCCTAACAAGAAGGCACGCACTCGCCATATCGATATTCGCTTCAAGTGGATTATTAAGCAGGTGGCATCGGGAGCATTCAACCTACAGCATATACCAACGGGAGAAATGGTAGCTAACGGCCTAACGAAGCCGCTGCGGAAGGATAAACACCGGGAATTTGTTAGGCAGCTTCGTCTTAACCATACGGAGTGATATACTCGTGGTCGCGCACGCTGCGCCAATCCTGCTTTTGTTGGTTTGTTTACATCGTGATCCCCAGGCCACAAATACCTGTATCTGCTTTACTTCATTTGTTTTACATTAACCTATGTCCGGCGTGACAAGGTCTACTTCGTTTGTCGGCCCATTTCGGCCAGGTTTATTGTACCGGCGGTCCAAAGGTGCATTGCACGACTGAGAGGCTGTGTTGGCCGGGCCCACTGTGAATGTGGGTCCGGTGCAGAGTTTTCAGTCGTGCTGCACCTTTGGGCCGCCGTAGTGATAGAATAGATAGCTTCATAAGCTTCTTCTCACAGATGGCTCGAAACACAGCCGCAAGATGTCCAGACGGAACCAGAAAAACAGTCAGAACAACCCGATGCACCACAGCCAAATTCAGATCCGCTGCAGGACTACCAGGCGCAATGGCCAATACTACATCAGGAGAACGCAACGCGTCTAGCTCCTCTGGAATGGACAGATTTTGGAATAAATTTAGTCCCAGTGGATCCCCTTACGGGACTAAACTAGATTCTGATCCCCGTAAGGGAGCAGATCCAAAAACCTAGAAAAATCAAGACATTTTTCCGTTTGTCAATTAAGAGTCTCATATGCCAAAAACCACCAAACGACTCCTAAAAACGTTGTTTTGTTTTCCCACCCTCCCTCCCGCAACAGTTTTAATTACTAGCCTTGTTCTCTTTTAATTACTGGTTTTTCTCCTATTATTTGCCACGTCCTTGCGTTACAACTTGCTCTTAGAATGGCGTCCGTTACTCTCTACTTTATTAACGAGTAGACAGACTAGTTTATAGATATAACTATTGTAGCAATTAATGTAGGCATTTGGGAGAACCTCTGTCTTAAAAATCCTACTCCTTAGCTCCTTTAACCAAATGTAAATGTATAAGAAAGACTATAAAAGCGGTATAAAAGAAAGTAAGAAGGTAAAAAGGATTTTTAATAATAGATCCTAGTATATATGTTTTTATTACTTAGTCTTCTTTTAAAAAAGCTTTATATAAAGAACCCTTTTACTTATATTAAAACTCTTTTATAACAATTAATAGTAACTTTAAAAAGACTATAACTTAATATAAAAATTAAGTATAAAAAAGCTATATAACGTATAAGGAAAATGCTATTTAACTATATTAATTAAATAAAAATATAGCAACTAATAATAACCTTTTATTGTATTAAACTATTATTAAAAGCTTTAAACCTATTAAAATAGTAGCTAAAATTAGTAAAAAGCATTAAGGAAATCCTTTTTAACTAGCCTAATAACTTTATCTTAGCTAATAAGTAGCACTTTATTAATTAAACTTTTACCTTTAAATAAGTTGTAAATAATTTACGTTTTTACTAATAGTTGCTTTAAACCCTAATGTTTATTTTAAAAGCAGCGCTACTAACTACTACACTTACATTTTTTACTAACATTTCTTATACGCTTAAATCTTATAAAAATAATAAAAGAAAAGCCTTAAGCAAACTTTATACTATATATAAATTTATAAAGTATAAATTATTTAACTACTAGTACTTATTTAAAAACAAGCGCTTAAAGTAGTTTGTTTTTAGCACTATTAAAATGCAAGCTATTACAATACAATTGTACATTAAAGATTTTAAACTCTTTAAAAAATATACTAAACTTAAAAAAAAGAAATTAGCTTTACTACTAACTAATATTAAAGACGCTAAAAATATTTTTACTAAAATATAAAAGACCTTTAATAATAGCCCTTAGCAATAATATTATATAACTATTTAAGCATTTACTATATTTAAGTTTGCTTTTTTATGTCCTTTTTTATTGCTTGTAATATTACTTTATATAATATAAATGCTTTATTTTATATTTTTAATAATGTTTATTGTTTTTAAACATTATTATTTTTTTTACTAATAAAAAAACTATATTAATTACAATTGTATTTTACAACTAATGCTTTACTTTACAACTATACAATGCTTATCTTTATACTAATTTCCTATATAACTTAGCTTTTATAAGTACGTTATAAAATAACAATATCCTTTTTAACATATCTTTAAACACCTTTACTTAAAATAGTTTATTAGTTGCTAGCTTATAAAGGTAAAATAGCTTATATATATTAAAGGATCTTGCCTTAGCAAATAAGGATCCTAATACAATATATACGTTTTTAGCGGTAACAACTTATAAAAAACAGCGTGTAACCTTATGTGCTATAACACTAAAGACTAAGACACTTTAAAGATAAAGTTTAACGTTATTTTTTAAACTATATATAAAGAATAAAAATATTGCAATTTACTTTAAATAATAAAATATAATTAATATATATCCTTTTAAAAGCTATAAAACAATTAAGCTATAGTAAACAACTACTCTTAGTTTAGCTAATAGATTGCATTATAATAAACTTTTATAACTTTTAACAATTTACTATTTAGTTGTTAATAATGCTAATTTTAAAAGTTCCTTTTAGCTTTACTTAAGAATACTTTATACTAAACTAATATACTACTATAATTGTAGTAGTTTTATAAGATTTTTTTTAGCTATTGCTTAGTTTAATTAAAACCCTTTTTAAAAGAATTATATATAAAGATAATAATAATTTAGAATTTTTATTT
>JANSMH010000061.1:0-111593 GCA_029299595.1 Grosmannia serpens | reverse complement strand
CCTCTCTCTTTTTTTTTAATGATTCGCCCGCCACCCACATCTACCCCCTTTCCCCCCCCCACCCTCTTCCCATCTTCCCCTTTTTTTTTTTTCCTCCCCCCCCCCCCCCCCCCCCCCCCTTAACCCCCTAACCCCCTACCCTACTGTTTTGAGAGAAGAGAGGTTGCCTTGTATGGCGGGCCTGGACTTATCTTTGACTTCCACCAACGCCGGATGGCGCAATACAATCCACGCGCAGGAGGACAGAGGAGGAGACTGGTGACGGTACATCTGGAGGTGGTCGGCGAGTGGTGTCGTTGTTTTACTACTGATGTCTTCCGCATATACGTTCTTCCTCCCAGTCCGCAGTCTTCCATGTGTGCCTTTTGTGCGTGCGATTCAAGCCTGGTGTCTTATGTCTGCAAGTCCATGGTTTGGTCCACTTTTGTTCATGTCTCCTATTATATTTCTTTGCCATACCACACACCCTCCTTTTTTCTGGACTTCTGGACCGAGAGATTCTAGAAGGCCACTTCTGCTCTTGGGTCCAAGACAATTTACAAAACTATAACCCTCTCCCCCGGTTTTCCTCTGTGTGTGTGTATGTGTGGGTATGTGTGTGTATGTGTGTACGTGTGTGCTGTACTTGTCATGTGTCCTATCGCAATATACCCCCGGCATTCGGCGCAGCCACAGAGATATGAGCAAAGGTAAATGTGTTACTCGTACTGGTTTTATTTGTCTCTTTCTCTTCTATGGCCCAATCCAATGATGAGAAGTCGTAAATGGTTCGTCCCCCAGGTGTTCTGTAAGAGCCGACCGGATTCCCTCCGACAGTGCAGCCCTGTCCCTCCCCAGATTAGGACAACAGAAGAGAGGGGGAAATGAAAATCGGAAATCGTGGCAATAGTATGCATATAGGTATAATGCTGTGGAAGCTTGCTGTGGTGGAAGCTTGCTGTGGTGGAAGCAGCCCCCCCAAAAATAGGAAATAGAAAACAAATAGAAAATAAAGAAAATAGGCTAGTGGGTGAGGGGAGATGACTGCTTGCCTCTCTCCCCTACATGCAAAAGGATTCGGTCGTGATCTGCAGCGGCGGCAGCTGTGGTGCCTGTCCCGAAGCGGCCGCCTTTCGGCCGTCTGACCCGGCGGCCAGCAGCCGCTGTGCCCGCTGCAGCCTCGCGTCCATCTCGCGCTGGCGGTGGCGCTCCAGCTCTTGGGGGTTGGCGTTGCCGCTGGCGCTGGCGCTGCTGCTGCTGACGTTGTCTCTGTCCAGCTCGGCCACGCGGGCGTTGGTGGCGCCGTGGTCGTGGTCGTGGTCGTGGCCGTGAGCAGTGGTGTTGCGCCGGGCCAGAGCCGGGCGATGTGCCTCTGTCGGCGACGAGCCTCCAGAGACGTGTGCGCCGTACATTGTGGTGCGCGTAAAGAACTCGCCCGACGTGTGCTGGCAGTTCAGCTCGTGCCACTGGTCCCAGGGCCGCATCCGGGCCAGGTTGCGGTTCCACTCCCGCTGCTGTCGTTGCTGCTGTGCCGACAGCTCCCGCTTCTCCTCCCGGCTGCCCGACGGCTCCTTCTTGCGCGAGACCAGGCCGCGGATGCCCTGGAACGCCTTGCGCAGGCCCTGGGCCGCGCTCTCTTGGGCGGTCCGGCTGCCCCTGACCATGCCGGCGTCCCCGACAAACACAAACGGCCGACACGGCGTCAGGCAGTGTCCACAGCCCTCGCAGAGAGAAGATGAGCGTTCTGGGGTCGACGCCGGTGCGGTTGCCGGTGCGGTTGCAAGTGACGATGGGGGTGTGGATAGAGACGGGGAATGGGAGAGAGACGGGGAGAGAGGAGCGGATGGCGACGCTGGCGGCACAGAGCAGCCGGCGTTGTCGGCGGCAGCGTCGGCATCCGGGCCCTCTCGCAGCGTGCATTCCGGCGAGGCACACTCTTCGACAGGCCCGTCGCCTGGCGGCACGGCACAGCCCACAGAGCAGGCGCAGTACGTGCGGCCGTCGCCCAGGGCGGCGATCTCGGCACACCACCTCTGGATCTGGGTGATGCGGCGACGCTTCTTCAGCAGCTCGACGCCCGGCCAGCCGCCGGGACACGGGTCGACGTCGATCTTGGGGCAGGGGTCGCGCCGCACAATGGCCCGGTCGGGCAGCGACGCAGCAGCGGCGGCGGCAGCGGCTGCAGCAGCGACGGTGGGCGTTTGCAGCGAGGAGCTGGGCGGCTCGGATGCGTCTCCGGCCCCGGTGTCGTCGCCCGCGGTCGTGTTGCCGGGCGGCACCACCATGGTGCTGACGAGATAGGCGATGCGCAGGCGGGTCTGGTCCCACGCGAGGTCGTGCGAGTCGACAGTCTTGGCCGAGTCGTCGTGGCCGCGGTCGAGGCTGTGATGGATGGCGTCGGCTCGCGCTTCGACGGCCGAGGCAGCGGCTCCCTCTGCTCGGTCAGACGGGCCGTCTCCGGGGCCATGCTCTCCGGTCTGGCTGGCCATTGTGGACGGGCAGCCAGAGGCATGTGTCCGCATGTGGCTCCAGTCCGGGCTCTGGTCCTGGCCGAACAAGAGAGAGGCGGATGCGGTCGGCTGCGGAGGATTGGCCGTGTCGTCGCCGGCACAGCCGAGAGGCGGGCCGTCGCGCGCAGGCACCGGGTCCGTGGCCGACGGAAAGGTGGACAGGGGCGAGTAGTTGGACGACGAGTTCGATCGCGTGTGTGTCGGCGTCCAGGAGCCAGAGGCAGAAGCCGGAGATGTCGGACAGCCGGCAGCAGACGTCTCCAAGCGCAAGTCTGCGTCTGCTCCTGCGACAATGGCCATGGATCGGCCGGCCGGCTGCACGATTGGTGACGGTTCTGGGCTGCGGGCCGTCCTGTCACGTTCTTCCGACATGATAACGTGACAATGAAGGGAAGACAATGGACACAATGGACACAAAGTGGCGATTCCAGACTTGTCTTTTTTTTCCTGCCTTCCTTCTTTGTTCCCTCACGCCTTGTCACGCTTTCCCTCCAGGGCTCCCCGTCGTTCTTGCCGTCCGCGTCAGCAACGAGTTTCAGGAATCCCCAATTGGGCAATTCTGTCCTCCCAGAGCAAGCAGTGCAGCTCTTCCGGCTTGGTGCCCGACAGCGAAACAGAGCGATAAGGGCGGGGGAGGCGAGCCGTGGCGAGCTGAAGAGTGGGACGGCAGAGGAAGGAGCGATAAAGTACAGGCTTGCGGAGCTCTTGCGCAAATCAGGTTGATGACATCAGCGGCTGACGACAAGGGCATGCACAGCTCGCAGCAGTGTTCGTATCGCAAAGAGACAGCCGTCGCCGATCGGAGTTTGCAGTCGTTTGTGCCGGCCAGATGAAAGACAGCATCGCCAAGAGGGAGAGCGCGGGAGAGAAAGTCTTAAGAGGGAGCGGCAGGCAAGGGGGAGAGGTTGGAAGAGCCAATTCCGTCCGGCTACATAATAATAATAGCATGTATTGGTTGCCGAAAGAGAAAGGCAGGTCGCAACAATGCTACGCAACCAGTCCAGACGGGCGGGCTACAGGAATGAGAGGACATGGGGAGCCGGAAGAGCAAAGCAGTCGAAGAAAATCGAACCCAAAGCTTGCTGGGTGGAGCGGTCATGGGCGCAGCCAAGGGACAGAAAAGGCCTCGTGGGGAGGACGAGACAGGCCGGAAACGGGTGACTCTCTCAATCATGTGGCATATGCGGCCGGGGACTAACGAGTCTGTCAATTGATAGCAGGATTGCAGGGGCTCCACAGGCCTAGCCCAAATCAGAGGGTACTTGCACGTGCCGCACGTCGGCTGGCAGCCCCAAGTACCCCGTCCACGTAATCGGACAATCCAAAGTGAGTCGCCGAGAATTCCATAAAATTATACAGTAGCACTTTGTGCCTGGTGGCATGTATCACATGATTCATATAATCTTTCCTGGTCCTGGGTCGCACCCGATGCCGTCGTGGATGGGCCTCTGTACGAGACGCATCCAGTCGGCATGGTCGGTTATGTAAGCCGACAGGCGCCGGTCGGATTCTGTGGCATGTACCTTATATAGCCGTAGTTGCCCCGGAGGCCAAGTGGGGCCCAATAAAACCAATTAATCAATTTCTGCTCGTGAACGGAAGATCAGAAGAATGCAAGCATCTTGCGCAGATTCGTACGATTCATGGCCTGCGTCTGGGCTCTTGGAGGTGGAGTCTGCAGACGGCAAGCCCGTGTCTTGAACGACGATCTGCGCGTAGTGTCGGGCCCAGCGTCGGTGGGAATGCCACATACATAGTAGTACCATGTACTGCTTTTCTGGACGAAGACAGTCTTTCTCGTGGCAGCAGGCGATGGAATGCGTGTACTCGGTGGTGAACATCTTGGCGCTCAGACATCAAGTACTCACATGCAGTCGCGCGGACGACAAGCAACAAGTTGCCATGGGCAGAGACGGCTGGCCACCAGATTAAGTTTAGATCCCTGGAACATGTCTATCATCCGAACAGCAAGGCTTGCTTCCCATTGGCTCTGCGCACATTTGCGTTAGTAGCAGCAGGCAGCAAGATTGGAACGAGATCTCATAGGGAAGCAAGTACGTCGCATTGGCAAGGCAGCAAAATGAGTATGCTTCAGTATAAGGATCGTGCTGTAAGTGGCAAGAAGACAAGAAGACAAGAAGACAAAAGGACAAGACAAGCCCAGCTTGGCCTCTGGGCATTCTCCGTCTCTTATCTACCCCGTCCACCATGTCTGTCCTTCTCGGCGCACTGACAACGCTGAGAAGCTGCCATCTGCTGTCCTGGGGAGCGCTGCTGGGAACACAGGTGTACCAGGTATGTTTCCGTCGCCCCATCCGCCGGCCCGTATGCGCTGACCCGCCCCTGCAGACCTTTGTCATGACCAAGCTGGCCTACGTCCACCTGGCCCGGCCCCAGTTCATGGCCCTGCAGAAGCACGTCTTTCCCGCCTACTTTGGCGCCGAGACCGCCCTGGCCGTGGCCACGGCCGTCACGCTCCCGGTGGCCGCCGCCGCCGGCACTGGTTTCTGCCCTCTCTGCCCGCGCTGGCGGCCCGTCCCACAGACCTCGTGCTGCTCGCCGTCACGCTCGGCACGTCTGCGCTCAACCTGGTCGTGTACGGCCCGCGCACCATCCAGGCGCTGACCCGGCGCAGCGGCCAGGAGACCGCTGAGGGCGTCCGGCTGGGCGCGAGCAGCGAGCTGCCCCGAGACAAGCTGTCGGCTGCCCTCTACCGGGCCAAGCGGCAGTTTTCCGTCAGCCACGCCATGAGCATCCACCTCAACCTCGTCGGCCTGCTCGCCACCGTCGCCTACGGCCTGTCCCTCGGCGCCAGGGTGACGATTGTATAAGCAGGGGGCTTGCAGTCTCGGGAGGGCTACCAAGGCGTGTTTTTGAGAGGTTCCGGACGCGGAATCCTGCGAATGAGGGATGCAGGCAGCAGGATTTGGTCATGTGCTCATGTGCATGTATATTGCGCCAAGTGGACTTTTGCCCCGCGTTTTCTGCCTCTCGGCCAATAACACGGCAACTTTGGTCGTTCCAGCTTACCGCCCATCGTCCTAGCGCAAGTTTCACTGTTGCAAGGCCTCCGGGACGGCTTGACGGCGCCGACTCGCATAGGAGCTCGTTTCATCCAAGGTGCAGACGGTCGAATTCTTCCGTGGTCTTGCCGCGAGAGTAGAGGGGCCGGCAACTAATGTTAGCGAGATAGACTTAATCGAGCCTGGTCTAGCTTTGATTAGGGCCTAGCACCCTTGGCCGGTATGCGTCAACTGTGGACGAAACACCAACGTCCACTGATCGGATGAGAAGACGGGACGCAGCCATCCGCAAGGTCGCTGTACCATCTGCTGGCATTGCATCCCGGAGCACAGCGTCGCCACGAGCCGTCGCACACGTCTTGTTGCCGCCAGTAGAGTGCGCGAAGCCTGTTTTCTCCATTTTCGTCATGTTTCAATTCGTGTTCGCGTCCAGGGGTTTCTCCCTCTATGTGTCTGTCTCTGTCGTTTTTCCGCCGCTCCTTTCGCCGTCCTTGTGTCCTAAAACATTGTCGCTCGTGTGCCACGCCCAAGTCTTGCCGCCACGTCGCCACGTCGCCTCGCTTTACGACGGCTGTAGCGGCTGCCATCTGGAGAGATCGCTGTTCGCATTGTCCGACAGCAAGTCGACATTGCCCGTTGTCGCCCCCCTTCCCCCTCCACCTCCGTGTCCTGCTTCTCCCACCCCTGCTCCTCCTCCTTGCATCGTTCGCGTGCGTACAGGGAGTCTCGGCGGAAGCACGTCGTCTCTGTATTCCGTCATCGGCAGCTGCTCCGTTTTCCGTCGCACTGGTTTGGCGCCCGGTGCTGCTGCACCCTCGCCGCCGATGCGCTGACCAGATGACGGCGGCACCGTCGCTGCCAGGCGCGCCGGTTTCTTGGCCACCGGCGGCGCTGCTTTCGGCCGTCCCGATTGCGTCGACGAGGATGTGTTTGACGTCGCCGACGCCGGTCGTGGCGGCGGCGGCGGCGGCGGTAGCTTCGCAGACTCGCTGTGGGCAGCAGCCAGTGGAGGCGAAGACAGCAGCTGGAGGTCCTCAAACGCTCTCGTCACTGCACTGACCGCCGTCCCACTCCGCCCGTTTGCAGTTGCAGCCGCCGTGGCCGCAGTGGCCACCGTGGCCGCCGTGGCCGCAGTCCGCATGGACGACAGCGAAGACGAAGACACGGTCTTCTTGCCGGCCACCAGAGTCGTTCCGTTGCTTGTCTGTCTCCTGGGCGGAGGAGGCGGCGCGCCTGAGTCGAACTGCAGAGGAAGCGGCTTTCTCGACGCCACCACCGACGCGCCGCCATGGTTGGCCGCCGAACTAGGCAGCACAGCCGAGTGGCTGATCTGCTCGTACGGCGACGTGGACAGGCTGGAGAAGGACGACAGCCGCGACCGCGACACGGCCACCCACTCCGGCTCGTCCGTCGGCACAAACGGATTCGACGTCCGGCTCGGGTTCAGCACCGTCATCTGCGTCGCCCCGTTTGCTGGGGCTGGCGGCTGCACCGTGGCCTGGGCCATCTTCCCGTTGTCCAGCCACCACTTGTGTCGGTCAGAGCTCGCCGCCGGAAGTCCCGGCTCGATGGCGTCATAGCCGATGAGGTCCTCGTCGTCCGTGTCCTCGATCAGCGTGTTTGCCGTCACGTCGCCGACCTCCATCTTTCGCTTCTCGTAGATCTCTTGGCTGATCTTGTCGCGCTGCATCTCGTCCACCATCGTGACCGTGCAGCTGAACTCGGCGTACACCGGCCGGTGGTCGGAGAATCGGAGCGGTGCACAGTTGTACGAGGTCTGCCGCAGGTTGGATCCCTTGCGCAGGATGCGGTCTGTCCACGCCGGGATGCGCTGCTTCTCGGACGTGTCGTAGTCATCCCGGCCCACGTCAAACTTGTACGTCGGCGGGAAGTAGATCCGTGCCTCCGAGTAGTAGGGAAACGACAGTCCCGCAACCATCTGCAGGTTGAGCTGGTCATTCTCGTACAACGACTCGAGGTTGTTGTCCCGCACCAGCTCCATCGCCCGGTCTCGGCCAAGTCCGATGCGGTAGTTGAAGTCGCCAAACCAGATCACCGCGTCGTGGTCGTCGATGCCTCGGTTGCGCTGGAACCGCAGTCCGTGATGGATCGTCAGGTAGTCCCGGTTCCGCTCCTCGTAGTTGGCAAAGCCCGCTGCCAGATGCGCTGTGACAAAGCATATCGGCGTGCTGGCATAGTCCAGCCGGATGGCCACCGCTCCTTTGTTGCCCGCCATGCCCGACAGCCCCGTCTTCTTGACGCCGCCCTCGACGTTCTTGATCTTGGCCAGCGACGACGCCTTGACGAAAATGCACAGTGCGGCTCCCACCAGCTGGCCGCTCCGGAGCAGGACGTAGCTCTCTCCTCCCACCGCCGTTGCTCGCCTGTTCAGAGTATCCCGCACCACTGCCTCCCACTCCTGCTTCCTTGTCGGGTCGCTGTTCATAATCTGCTGCGGGCTCAACTCGACTATCTCCTGAAACCCGACCGCGACGATCTCTGGCAGCGCGTCTGCACTCATCCTCGAAGTAGGGCACAGCCAAGGCGACAAGTCCTCGCCAAGACCGTCGAGGCGGCCGTTCAGATTGAATGTTCCCACCCATCTGGAGAAGGAGAGAAAAATCAAAGTTAGCCGACACTCCTGCATGCACGATATGAAAGGGGATGGGCTGGTCCTACATCCGAATGACTTCGGTAGACGAAAATGTGCCCGCCCGTCTGTTCAGTTCCGCCGTGACATAGCCGCCGATGGGGTCAAACAGCTCAACGCGTGCTTGACCGTATAGCCGTCCCAGAAGCAGGTCGATCGTGTTCTGCCTCCCTTTGTCGGCAAAGTTATTGATATACAGCCGCGTAGCAGACTTCCGGGCGTCAGCAATGGCGCCGGCCAGCGACATCTTGCCCGAGCGGGTAAACGAAGACTTCAGCGCGCCGGTTCCGGCATAGATCTTCGAGAGAGCATCCCCGTTGTCCGCCCAGAGATTCGAATGCCGCACCCAGAAGTCCGATCCTGCATACTCCCCTTTATGGTACAAGAACGCTTCCACTGCCATTTGCGAGATGATGGTCTGGATGAGATTCGTGCGGTCTAGGCAGTCCAGGCAGTTCGTCCGGAACACGCCCTCCTGCTGCAGCACCACCACGAACCGACGGTGTCCCTCCGAAGTAGCCGATCGGCTCTTCGCCGAATCGTCCATCTCTACAGACATGTAGTAGGCGAACCCGTCTGCCGAGTTTGCGATGTACCGACGAATCTCCTGCGCTGCCTCATACCCAGTAGGTCCCTTTGTTTCGGCATGAAAATCATACTCTGTAGCACATAAAAGTGCATGGTCCAGCGATCCGCTCCCATCCTTGCTGCTCAAGGGAGAATGTTTCAAGCCATAGCGAAAGCCACTGGACAGCTCTGCCTCGCCGGGCTTCACCTCGCTGAGCAGGTTGATCACATGGACGGCGCCATACGCCTGCTCGAGCTCTTCGAAATGCTTGTCGAACGCCGGCTGCGCGCCATCGGGCGACCGCGTAATGACAATTTTCTGGTGGCCGGGAATCAGGCCAGGTGACTGCTCCCAAAATATGGGAACAGAGCCGCGGATCTGAACATAGGAGAAAACGACACCAGCCGGACTCCAATATATCGTCTCCGTTTCGACAAAGTTGGCCACGTTGCCGTCGTCATCGATGCCGCGGGCATTGAACCGAGTGCCTGCCCGCCTGCATGATAATCGTGATATTACGGTGAGGTACGAGGGCATCCCAGAGCGTTTGGTGCGAAGCGGCGCCACCGACTGTGGAATCGTCACCGTAAGGCAGAATCCTCGAATGGCAGACGTGAGAATTCGCGAGGCATCTAGCACATCTCGTTCGTGGGGTTGGAGACGAGACCGAAACTGCACCAAAGGCTGGATCATGAACGAGTTCCAAAGAAACGACTCGTCAAAGTTGTCAATGTCGAAGATCGAAGCATCAGCAGACCTGACAAGGCCATCATTAGTAACCGGTCGGGGCAGTCTTCGCCGTATTTGAACCCCCCTCCCCTTTCTCATTTCCGCATCTGCTCACCTGTCTTGCAGCCGATTTGTGAGGTCGAAATCGGTGCTGTAATAAAAGCTTCGGTTGCCCAGAAGCTTTATTAACTCCTGACAAGGGTGCTCCACCGGCACATCCCGGCGGCTGAGGCCCTGGGAGTACACCGACGCTGCATCCCCGTCAGGATCCCACGGATCTGCAGACAGGACGTCGTCGTATTCGTTCGTGTTGAGGCAGAAAAACTGGACCTCCGCAATCATCTCGACCGTCTCACCCGGGCGAAGTGTAGCCACGCGAGTGGCTTGCGTGATCACACAGAGAAAGACATCTCGGTTGATGGATATAAGACCCAGCGTCCCGTATATCGGGCGAGACGTGAGGGGGCGGTAGTCGCTCAGCATACCCTTCGAAACCGGAGAAAACTCGACCATGCATTTTGCTGCTCCGACAGTCCCGTTCTGCTCAGCAACAGACGTGCTATGTCGAAAGATGAGGGCATGCGAGTGCGAGACAATGGCAATAGCACGGTGGGGATAGTCGCGGATCATAACACGGCTCGACTTATCCGGGTCCGGGGCCTGAACGTTCCACGACATTGTGGTTGGTAGATAGTCCATGGTGCTGAAAGTACAGCTCGAGGTGTCGGCAAAGAGGCGACGGCAACGGATCGGAGGAGAAGCTGTTCATAGCGTGCCAACGCACAAACTCGTTTCTGTCGACCGGCGGAGGGGGGGGGGCAGCGCAGTGTCGTGGGTGCTGCTTTTGAGGGTTGAGCCGAAGAGGAAGCTCAGTTGTCACCGCTAATCGAGATGCGGGCACGATGCTTCATTTCAAGTTAGCCGTTAGTTGATCTGGGCCCCAAAAAAGGCACTCGTGTCCACTTACCGCAGTTGCCATCTGGGCCGACACGACCCGACCGTATGCACCTAAATAATGCAAGATATTCGCAGGATGTGGGGGGACTCAGAGACAGATAACAATACTCTTTGTGGGCTGGAGGCAGAAGGATAGACGTTGAGCTGGCATTCAAAGGGAGATGCATTTTTTGTGATAGCAAGATACATAGAGGTGTACGAGTATGACGCAGTTCCCCAGCACGTGATCCAACTGATCCCGCTGACGTAATCTATCACAGCCTTGGTTGATGGCTAGTGCAGAAAAAGATTCACGTCTTTTTTTTCCAGCCTTTCCATTTCCATCATCATTCCACTCCAGATCGCAACACGACAGATACAGCGCTTGAGCAGGACCATAACACCACGGCTCCTAGTCGCATTCATATCCATTAAAAAAAAGCATACCTTGCAAGACAGATACCACCGCTGCAGCGCTACAACTTGGGCTCACGCAACCTTGCAACCATGGCCGACTACAACTTTGGAGGTAGCGAGGAGGAGAACGCGGATATTGGACGGTTAAATGCCGAAGTGGTATGTTTGCTCGTGCATATTCCTCATCGGAGATCAAATCGGTCTTGTTCTCTCCAGCATACTGACGCGTCGTGTCTATACAGGAAGTCGACACGGATAGTTTCGAGAACTGGGAAAAGCTGATTCGCGCCTGCGAGGCGCTCGACGGGGGCCTGAATCGAAACTCGAGCCCGCAGGCCCTGGCAACCATGCGCGACTCCTACGACCGCTTCCTGCTGAAGTTCCCGCTCCTTTTTGGATATTGGAAGAAGTATGCAGACTTCGAGTTCAATATATCCGGGCCGGAGGCAGCTGAGATGGTCTACGAGCGCGGTTGTGCCAGCATCACAAACTCGGTGGACCTGTGGACAGAGTTCTGTTCCTTCAAGATGGAAACCACACACGTTCCCCAGGCCGTGAGAGAGTAAGTCCCAAGCCCTCCCTCTCCCCCCCCCTCCCTTTCTCCTCCCGTCCCCCATAACCGCTAGCGTCCCATGAGATTGAGAGGGCATGGTCCAGAAGCAGCTCGTGGCGTCCCGTGAGAAGTTCCAGAAACAGTGAAGTGCATGAAGGATACTGAGGATGAGAAACGCACAATGTCGCCTTGGTCTTCACGGTGAGAATTACCAGAAATGGACATTCTAAAAGGAACGATGGATGTGCTCTCTCTCACGCAAATCCTCTTTATACCAGACGCAGCATGATGTCTTCCTTGGCCACATGAACCCATGTCAAGCTTCACTCGCACCATCGTCGCCAAAGCACGCACACTGATGCTACATTTCCTTCTCTTGTCCTACTCTCGTCGATTGCCTCAGAGCACGGATTGTTCTTCACTTCCAAGACTTCAACCGAACTCTTTGTATTTGCACTCCCGTCCCGCTCTCTTCTTGAACCCCCCCCCCCCTCCCTCCCCCATGCGATCCTTCTTTTCACCCCATGCGCCCCTATTCCTCCGCTGGGGAGCAGTCTGCAGTACGTGGTGTACTAACCAGTTCCTTTACAGGCTGTTTGATCGCGCCGCAAACCACGTTGGGCTTGACTTCTTGGCCCACCCCTTTTGGGACAGGTACATTGAGTACGAGGACCGACTCGAGGCCACCGACAACGTATTTTCCATTCTCAAGCGCATCATCAAAATCCCCATGCACCAGTACGCCCGGTACTTCGAGCGCTTCCGGCAGCTAGCACAGTCTCGGCCCATCACGGAGCTCGTTTCCGCCGAGACTCTGTCGAGCATTCGAGCCGAAATCGACGCCGAGGTGGCGCAGTATGGGGCTTCCAAGTCTGAGGCCGAGCTTGAAACCGAAATTCGGGCAAAGATCGACGCCATCTACTACGAAGACTTTACCAAGACGCAGGCAGAGACGAACAAGCGGTGGACGTTTGAGGCCGAGATCAAGCGACCCTACTTCCATGTCACCGAGCTGGAGCACCCCCAGCTGGCCAACTGGCGCAAATACCTAGACTTTGAGGAGGCGGAAGGCGACTACGCGCGCATTGTTTTCCTTTACGAGCGCTGCCTAGTGACATGTGCTTTTTACGAAGAGTTCTGGTTCCGCTACACACGGTGGATGGAAGCACAGTCCGGAAAGGAAGAGGACGCACGCATCATTTACCTGCGGGCGTCGACGCTCTTTGTACCAGTCAGCCGGCCTGGCATCCGGCTGCAGTTCGCCTACTTCGAAGAGAGCTGCGGTCGGGTGGAGGTAGCGCGGGACGTGCATGCCGCAGTACTTGCAAGGCTGCCCAGCAGTGTCGAGGTGATACTTTCATGGGCCAACCTGGAACGGCGCCAAGGCGGCCTGGACGCGGCAATCGACGTGCTTAAGCAGCATATCGATCTCCCCGAAGTGGACCTATACACCAAAGCGGCACTGGTCACGGAGTGGGCCTATCTGCTGTGGAAGGTGAAGGGCTCTGCGGATGACGCGCGCACGGTCTTTGAGAAGAATGTGCAGTGGTACGCAGACAGCCGGCAGTTCTGGTGGAAGTGGATCGACTTTGAGCTGGCACAGCCAGGCAGCGGGGAAGACGAGGCACAGCACGCTGAGCGGGTCGGGGCCGTCTTCAGGGAGATGCGGTCACGGAGTCGGCTGTCACAGGCGACCAAGAGAGAGCTGTGCCAGGTCTATCTGACATATCTGCAGCGGAGGGGTGGCAAAGACGCGATGAAGCAGTTCCTTTCCATCGATCGGGAGATGTTTGGGTAAGTTTGCAGAGATCAGCCATGGGTGCAACAAAGATACTAACCTTCAACTTCTCATCAGTCCCGCCTCCATCTCGTTCTTTTCTAAGCACAAGGACGCAGCAAAGGACAGCAGTGTGCCCGTTGTCGATCTGGACGAGGCGACAGTCGAAAAGGCCGAGGCCAGATACTTTAACTACTACGAGCTGTTTGGTGAGCCTAACCCAGCGGCTCAGGGGCCAGCGTCATTCAACTGATGGCAGCTCCGATAAGTATAATGTTGTTTTCCTGTTTTGATTTGCTTGTTTATTTGTCTGTTTGTGGCGGGTAATCGTAGACTGTTGTCACCTTCTTATGTCTTATATTTTATCGTGATGGTAAGACTATATTATGTTACTTTTTTTCTATTCTTCTGTATTATATACACCTTGTTCTTCGTCCGTGTCACATTGCTATCTATGTTCGCTGAATTTCTGGGTCGCCTGCTACATGCAAAAATAAGACGGGACTGGATGGAGAACGATGGAAGGACGAAGACGGAGAGGGATGTGCTACGTTGGCCAGACGGATTGAGGAACGGGTGTTATATGGCTGGAACTTACTTGCGCGTCTGTTCAGCTAACGCATCTGTCGGCAAGTCCTGTGTCATCTATGGTGAAAGCGACGCTGCAGCAGAATATGGCGAGAAGTCGAGTGGTGCTCGTACGTTTTGACTACGGGATGCGGCCAAAGCGTTTTGTGTATCTTACCGTGTACTATGAAAGTGACTTTACGACATACATGTAAAGCGGAATTGATACCGTGGTCGTGTTCTTGAACTCCTGCAGAAAGCTGTGGTTTTTTGAGGGCATCGTTGTCTGGTGAAGCGACCGATATAATTTCCAATTATGAGCAGAACGTCCAATCACGTCTGGTGAATCCCCCGTGGCGCAATTGGATAGCGCGTTAGACTGTTATCAACAGTAGCTAATCTAAAGGTTGGTGGTTCGAACCCACCCGGGGGAGAAGTTGATATGATATTTATTTTTTTCCCTTTAACAGGTTTATTTTTTTATTTGCTTACTAAGGATTGTTTACTAATACGAGAACAATTGGTCAAATGCCGACAAGTGAGAAGCCTCGCATTGGCAAATCTCGACATTGTGGATCTAGCACCCCATCCTCGGGCAGAAGGTTGTGTGCTTTATGCACCTGAAATCGCACCACCCCACAGCACTTGAGGGGAGATAGCAGTTTCGAGCAGGCTTACTCCAGAAAGCCGTCCACTAGCTCGGCCCACCGAGATGCTCGCCGCACATCGCCCCTGTCCGACGGCCAGCTTCTACCGCAACCGGTGGAAGAGGCAATGCACGAGATTGAGGGGTAAGCCTACACCCCCCTGTCCTTTAGGCATCGGTCAGAAGGTGGCGTCTGATATCGGGAAGCAGACGCCGAGATGTGCAAGAAGGCAAGGCATGAAAAGTGATGCCTTTCAAAGGCAGGGAAACAGCAATCGTGCTCGTCGGTATGGCGCACCGGCTACTTTTACGAGCATACTACGAGTACACCGGCAGCTCCAAACCTTGCGGCCTCGTATGTCAATCAGGAAAGAACTCCCGGCCGGCAGTTGGTCCGTTCTTTCCCGCCCTCGACGCACTTGTTTCCGTTGCTATCTGCACAGCTTCCGCTAAATGGCAGCCGGCTCGAAAGATGGAAATTACTCATCGTGATCAGACGCCGTCCTATTGGTCAATTTTATCGCTTTCGGGATTTGACTTTCCACAACAGGCCAGAACAACCTGTGTCCCTTGATTTGCTTTACTATTCCTCAGCTGTCTAGTCAAGCACTTGTATGATTTCCTCGTTCCTTCCCTTTTTTTCCCTCCCCACTTCCGGAGTTTGGCCGCCACCGGGAACCGAATTTCTAGCTCTGTTCACATCTTAGGCTCTCTTATAAAGGTAAAGCTTCCCTCTTTTCTTCCTCCCAGCGACCAACTCTCCGTGGCCTGTTTCTTTGTTCCCGGCTCTTTATAGATACCTGACCGTCTTTTGTGAGCAGAGAAGAATTGCACTATTTCCCCTTCGATAGCACGTCCTCGTCGACACTCTATTTTCGCTCGAAGCTTCTCTCATCGAATCACCACCCTTTACAATGGCGTCTTTTGCATCTCGGCAGGCCGTTCGTGCCGCCACTCGTGCCGCATCGTCTCGTGGTGCTTTCTTCACGTCTGCCTCCGCCGGAGCCTCCTCCCGCACTGCCTTCCGCCAGGGTGCAGGTGCCGGCCGCCGCTACTACTCGTCCGAGGCCCCCAAGCAGTCTTCGTCGAGCTCACTCTGGGTCTGGCTTGGCGCCGGTGCCGTTGGTGCTGGTGCTGCTGCCTACCTGTATACCCAGGGCTCCGTCTCGGCCAAGGTCACCAAGCCAGGGCCGAAGGAATACCAGGCCGTCTACAACGAGATTGCCAAGCTCCTGCAGGAGAAGGACGAGTACGACGACGGCAGCTATGGCCCTGTGCTGCTCCGTCTCGCCTGGCACGCAAGCGGCACCTACGACAAGGCCACGGGCACCGGTGGCAGCAACGGTGCCACCATGCGCTTCGCCCCCGAGAGCCAGCACGGTGCCAACAACGGCCTGATCAACGCCCGCGACTTCCTCGAGCCTGTGCACGGTAAGCCATGAATATTTTTTTGCACGTCGACAAGACGTTACCAAACTAGCGCTAACACTGATTGCAGCAAAGTTCCCGTGGATTAGCTACGCCGATCTTTGGATCATTGGCGGTATCGCCGCAGTCCAGGAGATGGCAGGCCCGAAGGTGCCCTTCCGTCCTGGCCGCTCCGACAAGGACTTCACCAGCTGCACGCCGGATGGCCGCCTACCGGACGCCTCCCAGGGCTCGGACCACATCCGAAACGTCTTCTACCGCATGGGCTTCAACGACCAGGAGATCGTGGCGCTGCTTGGTGCGCACGCCGTCGGCCGCTGCCACATCAAGAACAGCGGCTTCGACGGTCCGTGGACGTTCTCTCCGACCGTGCTGACCAACGACTTCTACAAGCTGCTGCTTGACGCCAAGTGGGAGTGGAAGCGGTGGAACGGCAACAAGCAGTATGTCGACTCGGCGACGCACACGTTGATGATGCTGCCGACGGACATGGCCCTCGTCACGGACAAGAAGTTCCGCCCTACCGTCGAGAAGTACGCGGCCGACAATGATGCATTCTTCAAGGACTTCTCTGCGGCCATTTCCAAGCTGTTCGAACTGGGTGTGCCGTACGCTGAGGGCACTGGCAGCCAGGAGATCGTCTTCAAGAACCTCGAAGAGTAAAATAGCGGCAACCAAGACAATAAAACAAGAACCAAAAATTTTTTACAAATACAGTTCATTCCGCCTAAAGGAAGGCATTGGTTTGCTTTGACGACACTGTCCCATTGGCTGAATGGGGCACCTTGACGGCTTCATGGGATTATGCAGACACGGGGACGACAAACGACACAGTCCTTTCGAGATGCATGGCTATAAGAAAGATGTGATGCTACAGGTAGAGACTCGATGACATGGTAACATGGCATAGAATAGTCGACCGTGGACAGTCATACAGATAGCGAAGGAGACGGCAGAGCCATTTAGGGATTAATATACAAGAATGACAATGTTCATCAGAGGTCCACCGAAGCGGAGCCACAGCTAATGTTCGCCTCTCCCCACTCACTTGGAAGCGTAAAATTTATAAAACCAGATGGATACCGATTGCTTGTTCAATTCCCGAGATCCCGGGCCCCTAAGAGATCCATCTAGTGAACGGCCTGTGCTAAAGGTGAAGATAGGGCGGTAAAAGGATGGCATTTTCCATCTTCCTGACGGATTGGGTCCGTATTTCGAAGTAGCCAAAGGGTTTTGTTCCGCTTTTACAACCTTTTTCTGACAAGAACCATGTTCACGGTATTTGCTGGCAAATTGGCCAATTGCGAATTTCTCAGCGCTTCGCTGCATTACGAGTAAAAGCTGTCAGGTACGGAGCAAGGTCTTTTTATCGGAATTATTGTTACAAATAATAGCGTAGGCCTGTCCTTCAAAAGGGTGAAGTTCCATATGTAAACCATGTAGACACCAATTTAAAAAAAACGAATAAATCAGAAAACCTACCGGGAGGCATCCCAAACTGATGCTCTCATACTTTGTGTCACTTCCAGGATCTGGTTTGACCATCATCCAACCGAGAGCTTTATACAGGGACTGTGCTAGGTGGTCAAGGATGTAGTTGTATTGGCAGGTGCGCATTCGTCACGTGACCGCACTTGTGCCCTGAAATTTTTGTAGCTCAAGTGGCAGAATCCGATACCAGCCGAGCTTGCTTGCTTGCACCCCCAGGGACCCTCCCAGCCAACAGCGAATTGCTTTACGCCAATCTCTCCATAGCCCGAAGCGACGTCATGGCACCTGCAGCTGCTGCGGCGCTGACAGTTGGGAGGACATCAGCTATGGCACCCTCGAGACGTCTCTTCCCCCTCCTATCGATGCGTGCGCCGAGCCAGCGGATATATGGCAGCAGATGGAGTGCTGCCTGCAGCTGGAGTGCCGCCTGCTGCCATACCAGAGCGGCACGGCCACGAGCAGCAGCGGCGGCGGCATGTTCAGCCCACTGGACGTTGCGCCGGCTGTCGTCCTCGACAGCACAGGCGGAGAGCGACGAAGCCTCGACCACATCAGCCGGAGCGACATCGACATCGCCGTCGGCTGCGGTGCTGGAGCGGTATCGGAACCGGCTGGACGCCAAGGCGCGCAGCGAGGGCGTGAGCGACGTGGAGGCGCTGCGGACGGCGTATGCAGACAAGATCACGGAGCTGCGACGGCGGGATGCGGTGGTGGACATGCCGATCGCGCAGAAGGAGCCGTCGTCGGCAAAGCAGCCAGACTCGACCCCTTCGACCCCCAAGACTTGCTCGACTCCCTCGACATCGACCTCGCCCTCCCCCTCCAAAAACGGCACACGTCCGCTGTCGTCCTTTCTCGACCTGGACAAGGCGCGCTCGCTCGGCGCCGAGGAGCTGACGGCGGTGTGGCGGCTGCGGCTGGCGGCCGACCCGCTGTCGCTGTGCGCGGTGATCCCGGCGGCGACGTACGCGGCCATGGAGGCGGCGGCACGGGCGCGGCCGCAGTTTGTGCTGCCGGTGCCGCACGCGGAGCAGGGCGCCGAGGTGCACTTTCTGCAGTGGACGTTTGACGAGCAGGCGCGCAGCAGCACGGTGCTCTTCACGCAGCTGGCCGAGTTCAAGCTGCGCGGCGAGTTTGCGCAGCCGCACACGACGGTGACGCACCACACGGATCTCGCGGCCGACTGCGGCGTCGTGCTGATGCAGGGCCAGGTCGCGGCCGACCGCGGCGCCTCGGTCGACGCCGCGCGCTGGCTGGCCATGTGTCTGCAGCGCTTCTACGGCGCCTGGGCGATCCCGGGCACGGCCGGCGGGCCCGCCGTCGACGAGGGCGCCCGCAACCGGCGCCTGCTGCTGCAGTGGTTTGCCGCCGGCGACCCGCAGTTCAGCATCGACCGGCTGATGGACGAGGTCGAGAAGCTGGGCTGACGCGTCGGGGGGGAGCAGACAGGAGACAACAGGATCATCGCAGACAGACACAGGAGGGAATAGACACACTCTGACAGCAGCCTGAATTCACGCTGTAAGACCGGATGCGTGGGGAAGGCCAGCGGGCGCATTGGCTTCCGCATCCGCCTTGCCATATCAGCCTCACGCACACGAAATCCGGCACGTACGGCCATAGATACTGGAAAGCACGGGATCCCGTCCGCTCTCCCCTAGTTAAACCAGTAATCGGCGGATTAGTAGTTGGGTCGGTGACGACCAGCGAATACCCGCTGCTGTACGTTTTTTGCCATCTTCTGGCGTTCTCTTTTTTTAATTGGACAATGTGGATCTACCCCATCTAATACCTCCCCTACAACTTGGCCATCGGCCCGGCCTCTGCCTTTACCGCGCGGTCTCGCAGGACACGACGCAGAATCTTGCCGCTGGCCGACTTGGGAATGGTGTCGACAAAGTGCACGCCGCCGCGCAGCTTCTTGTGCGGCGCGGTCTGGCCGGCCGACCAGGCGACGATCTCGGCGGCTTTGTCAGCAGTGCGCGGGCGGCCCGGCTTCAGCACGACGTAGGCGCGCGGCACCTCGGTGGCCTGTTCGCGGTCCTCGATGCCGATGACGCCGACGTCGAGGATGTCGTCGTGGCCGAGCAGCACGCCCTCGAGCTCGGCCGGGGCCACCTGGAATGCCTCTGCAGGCTGTCAGCGCGTGTGTTCCTGTGTCCATGTGCCAGGGCCGAGACGGGAGACGAACTGTATTTGATCAGCTCCTTGAGGCGGTCGACGCAGTAGTAGTTTCCGTGCCGGTCGCGACGGAAGATGTCGCCCGTCTTGAAGAAGCCGCACGCCGACATGGTGGCGCGCGTGTTCTCGGGCAGGTTGAGGTACTGCGCAAACACGTTGGGCCCCCGGAGCCAGAGCTCGCCGGTCTCGCCGTCGGCCACCTCGCGCCCGCTCTCGGGGTCGACAATCTTGGCCTCCATGTTGGGCGCCAGCTTGCCGACGGAGCCCATGAACTTGCCCCACTCGTCGGGCGTCTGCATGTGCGAGAGCGACGACGTCTCGGAGAGGCCGTAGCCCTGCTTGACCGGGATCTTGAGGCGGTCCCAGAGGGCCGTGGCGAGCTCGGTGGTCAGCGGCGCGCCGCCCGAGTGGAACAGCCGGATGGACGAGACGTCGTACTGGTCCACGACCGGGTGCTTGGAAAAGGCGAGGATGATGGGCGGCGGGAAGTAGGCAAACGTGACCCGGTGCTTCTGGATGAGCTGGCAGGCCCGCTCCATGTCGAAGCGCGGCATCACCACGAGCTGCCAGCCCATGTAGACGAACACGAGCATGTTGCAGACGAGGCCGTAGATGTGGAAGAAGGGCGACACGCCCAGCCCCTTGTCGCCCCTGCCGTCGAGGCCGCCGTGCGGATGGAAGTAGGGGCCGTCCATGGCGCAGAACTGCAGCACGTTGGCCACGACGTTGTGGTGCGTGAGGCAGACGCCCTTGGGCAGGCCCGTGGTGCCGGAGCTGTAGACGAGGAAGGCGAGGTCGCGCCGGGCATCGATGGCCACCTTGGCGCCGCCACGGCTGCCGGCGGGGCTGCCGACGGCCACGACGTCGCGAAAGTGGCGGAACGTGCCCGCGCCGTCGTGCGCGTCGCCGACGAGCACGATGCGCTCGTCCGGGATGCCGACGGCCTGGGCGGCACGGCGGGCCGTCTCGACAAAGGCCAGCTGCGTCACAATGGCACCGGCCCCGGCGTCGCGCAGCTGGAACGCCAGCTCCTTTTCCGTGTACAGCGGGTTCGCCGGCGTGGCGATGCCGCCGGCCCACAGCAGTCCCAGCGTCGCTGCCGGCGTGTCGATGCAGTTGGGCGTGTAGAACGCCAGCACGTCGCCGTGCTTCCAGTCCCAGAGCGTCTGCAGGCCACGGCCAAAGGCGAGTGCTGTGCCGTGCAGATCGCCAAACGAGTAGCTGCGGTCCGTGTCGCCGTCGGTGACGATCTCTGCGCTAGTTAGAGGGGACGACAACAGGAAGAGGCAAGAGGAGACGAAGCGAAAACAGAGGCCAGTACCCTTGCTGTCCGTAAAGGCCTTGGCCTTGCGCTCAAAGACCAGCGTCCAGATGTCGATCTCCGGGATGGACACCGGCGGATACGGCGAGACGTGCGGCATGGCGAAGACGAGCGCTGTCAACCACTGCTCAGAAACACGGAAGATGAACAGGACCAGGCGTGCGAGTAGACAGTCGAGGGCCGACAGCAAGTCACCGCCTCCTGCTCGACTCCGGCTTGCCTTATCGCGCTGCAGCCATGATCTCCACCGGCTGTTGGACGGCGCTTTTTATCAACCGGCTAATACCCTCGGCCGCTTTTCGCTGGCACCAATCAGCTCCCTCTGCTTCGCAGACCGCTCGCGCTTTGGTGCGGGGAGTTAGTTCAGCTCGACCTTTTGAGTCTTGAGCAGCCTCTTGCGGAATGGCTCCTGGGTTGCTGAGCAGCAATTCGCTGGCCCCACGGATTCGTCCCGAGTAATCTGTACATAGTACGAGTGCTCCCAATACCCAATAACAATCGACAGCGAATCCCGTAATCCGCAACCTCGACCACGGCGCGATGTGACGATCACTTTGCTGTCTTTTGGGCATGATTTTCTTCGTCTTGTCTCAACGATCGACAGTTTGTTCCTTCTCTGTGCACATCCCGTTTTGTGGCAGTCACCTGCCGCACGAGTCGCTCTTTCCTCTCCCTTGACAATGCACTACTATGTACGAGTACTCCGTATTACTGTCTAGCGCCGTATCGCTGCAGCTCTTCTTTTCTGCCGGGTTCACTTTTCGCAACAGCAACCATCAGGAAAACGGCTCTTGCAGCGCCTCCCGGCTCTCCAGTCTCGGCCCAGCCTGTGCGAGATCGCGCCAGATCCTGAAACCGTCAGGCAACCCCTTGCCTTTCAGGGTACATACGGAGTAGTAGAAAGTCGTCCTCTCCCAACAGACTGATTTTCATGCCCGCATGTGGAAGAAGCAGCAAGCGGGCGATCGAGGGAAGTGAGGACGACAAAAGGAAGCCGTCAATGCGGACGGCCAGGTTCCGTTGCAGCCTATCCCCAGTGATCCGCGACAGCTTGTGAGACGAGCCACTGCGGCCGGACCCCGTGGACCGCTCCACTTTCGTATTTTTTTTTTGGTTTTGCTTAATTTTCCTTGCCTCGTCCCCCCCCCCCTTTCTTTTTCCGACCTCAGCTCCTCAGGGCGGCGCCTGCTGAAGTGTCCGGGCCCTTCCGAGACGAGCTTCTTGGGCGGGAACCCTGGTTCAGGGTCGTCGTGTTTGGGATCACCAGAGTCGAGACGATCATGAACCGTCGTGCCGAGCACATCCTGCAGAGACGGCGCCTGAGCACAGCGCAGCATGCGGCAGTCGACGGCCGACGGCTAACGGCCGACGGCTGGCGGCTTGGCTTCTCATCTCAAGATGAGAAGAGGCCAGGACGCCATGCGGCACACCACTACGTCTGCACGCAGAACGCAGGCGAGGCATACATGGCATCTTAGCTTCCTGACGTACGCAAAGTGCCGGCCCCATGCATCCTCTTGGCAGTGCTTGATACATAGTATTACCTGCCGACTCTTGGCGCCCCGTGAAAGCCCACCATGGGACATGAGGGAGAAGGGGGCGAGCAAGTTGATCCGTATCCGGGATACATACTGCCCGGTTTAGCGGACCGCAAAAACCAGGTTTGTTTACGCAAAACACTCCAAAGGTCGTATACCGCAGAGACGCCTTGATAATTTGGCTCCCTGGAGCCGGAAAGTGGCCCCAGTCCCAGAGGCAAGGTCACCGTGAAGGCGGCTCCTTGTGTGCGAGCAGACTCCACGGAAGCGCTGTCGAAAGAGTAAAAAGGAGTGGAAAAGGACAGCTCGCCAACCTGACACGGGCCATACGGGGCCTCTGCCATTTCACCCTGTTCGCTAATGGCCTTGGCGGTCGGACTATGTCGTATTTGCTGCCAAACCTAAGCATCAACGTTTTAAGCCTCTCCTCGGTCCCCACAATAGGAATTATCGTTATCCGGCATCCACGTATAAAACAAGCTCTCTTGCCTTGCCTCTGCTGTATTCTCTTCCCTTCTTTCCCATCCTCATCATCATCTACAATCGGTCCTTCTGTGAAGACTTTCTCTCTCTCTTTCAATTCTTACACAGCTGTGCTGTTCACTTCCATTCACTACTCTTTTCCCGTTCTCTCACACTTCTAATTTCCGGTTGTTTTCATTTTATATCTTTTTATAACTCTTCACAAACATCACCATGTTCTTCTCCAAGGTCATCGTTCTTGCCTTTGCCGCTTCGGCTCTGGCCCTGCCCACGGGCATCAAGACCCAGAAGCGCGCCGGTGTCCTGACTGTCAGCGACTACTCGGACTTCCAGGTCTCGGATGGTGTTGCCGGTGACGCTCTGGCCGAGGTCAAGGCCAAGTTCCCGGTATGTGGCTGAAGAATTCAAACGTACAGGCCGGACCCCCCAAACTGACAACGCCTTCTGCAGATCGACTACGACGACCTGGCCAACGTTGATGCCAACGATCTGGCCATCATCAAGGCTGCCCGCGTTACCGCCGAGGCTGCCGAGACCGACACGGACGGCTTCAACGACGCCATTGACGCTGCCGGCTCGAGCACCACGGCTGGAAAGGCCCTGCAGGTCGGCAAGATCAAGAACAAGGTCCTCAAGCTCCAGCTCGAGGTGACTGCCCTGCAGATCGACCAGGCACAGACGGGCACCGACAACAGCGCCAAGATCGCGGCCGAGACCAAGAAGCTCAACAACAACATTTCTCTGGACACGGCTGCGGCGGGCCAGACCAGCGAGAGCGTCGACTTCACCGGTGACGACAGCGTCTAAAGGATTATAAACTAATATCAAGGTGTGCGAGGGTGTCTTCTGAGACGCATCGCTCACTGCACACGAAAATGCTGGCATTGACCGAGGAGACTGGGGAGTAGGAATAGTAGTGGTTTTAGTATCTTATGTGCTCGCTGCTACTTCGTACATAATATACATATACCCTTGAATTTGCCGTGTATTCAATGACCTGAATGATTCGCTCTTGGACGTAGCGGATTTTGAACCGTCTCGTTACAATAGTTGTCGAGGCGAGAAATAGTGACGACTAGAGCTGCATGAGGCTGCCTGTCGACTTGCTTGACTTCATTCAACGGCAGTCAGACGGCCATGAGAGCTGGAACGGGGGAATGGCAGATATCTACATCTTCGGCCAATGCGGTCGGTCAATGCCCAAGAAGTTTCCGCAGACTCGGCGAGGACACTCATCTTTAAAACCGGCACCATCCCCCATATTGTGTATGTATTACAGTCACAGCAGGTTCTTTGCAATTGATCGATGTTTTAATCATTTCGTCGTTATCTCCCATTTTAATTCGCGCATCACATTTTCTGGACCGCTTTGTCTATGTACCAAAAAAGGGTTTAAAATAGGCAAACCACACACTCCTTCTTGGCATGGCGCTTTATCCTCTGCACACGCAAGGACGCCGTGTCCCTTTCCTCGTGCAAAGTCATGTCGGGTGGAAGGTGAAATGACGCCTGGTCCATATGTGACACTAATGTCAATGGCACATCAGAATTCAAATAACCAGGACCGCGAGTTGTCAGGAGGCAGTATCCAGCAGCCGAGAATGCGAGAAAGGCGAAATGCCATGGATGGACTTCACAAAGGGAAAATCGATCGTGTTGTTTCGTCGAAAAAGAAAAGAAAAAAAAGTAGAAGAAAAAAAAAGGTAAACCCCTCCAAACTCGCCCAACCCCGAAGAAAGAAAACTGCCCCATAATAAGAGCAAAGTGTCCCGTTGCGGAGCTCGGGGACGAGAAGAAATGGTATAAAGCTGGAAATCAAACGTGCAAAATTGTCGTTTATGCCAGCAGAGCAACGGCAGCCGCCAGACCGCCCAGGAGCAGACCGCTCTGGACGAGCAGGCCCTTGGCACCAGAGGTGACGGCAGCCGTGGTAGTCGCCGCAGCAGCGGTAGAGGAAGAGGCGGCAGAGCTGGCGGCAGAGCTGGCAGCAGGGCTGCCAGCGGCAACCGCAGCGGTGGTCTCCGTGGTTGCGGCAACGACGGCGGTGGTGGCCAGGGTGGTGGGCTTGACGGTGACGGGAGCAGTGCCGACGAGCGAGGTGGTCTTGTTCGTGTACGCGGTTGCGTAGACGATGGTGCTGGTGTTGGAGCACGGGTACCAGGCAGACGAGGTGGTGTTGAGGACGGTGGTGGTGGGCACGTACGTGGTGGACGGCGTGTAGGTGGTGGAGGGCGCGTAGGTGGTGGTGTTGCTGAGGACGCTGGTGGTGGTGGTGTACTTGTTGGCCGGGCAGTTGGTCACCGTGGGGTTGCACTTGGTGATGGTGATGGTCTGGGTCATGGACAGGGTGGAGGTGATGGTGCCGCTGATGGAGGTGTCGGCAGAGACCACGGAGGCGGAGAGGGCCAGGAGAGCCAGGAAGGATGAGGCAAACATCTTGATTGTTGGGGTGGGGGGGAGAGTTTGGGTGTAGTTTGTTTTTGTTCTGCTGTTGAAGGTGTTGCGAAGTGGCGCGAAGAAGCAAGTCGTCAGAGAAGAACGAGTACGAGTTGATATTTTGCTAAAAGAGCGGCAGTCACAGAAGAGCTGGACAAGAGAGAGCGACAATGAACGAAAACGCGGTGGGAAGAAAGAAGAGAAGAGAGGCCGCTACAGGAATGTCGGGGTCGGGCTCCTTTTTCTACGGCGCACGAGTCGCGAGCATTGCGCCCAGACGACGGGAGGTGCGCCAGTACCCAAACGAGGGTAGCGACAAAATTCGCTCTTCTGATGGAAAGAGTACTTTCCCCCTTTGTTGTTTGCCACGGTAGCAGTGGAGGAGTGGGTCCAGGGCCGCCTGTGATGAAAGAAAAATGGACGGTCGCGTCGTTGTCCCTGGATGGCAGATTCAGGTACCGACTTATGCGCCAGGCCGCTAGTGGACAATTTCGGCCCAACAAGATACCTGTCTAGGCTGAGCGACCCAGCTCAGTAGTTCGTCCCGTCAGGGGAAAGGGCCAATCAACGGCGAGATAATCGGCAGGGGTGTAGCGATCGCCAAATGAGCCTTTGCTGGCAGAAGGAATTGAAGGAGGAATGGTTAGACAGGGGTCCACAGTATCGCCGTTGTCCATTGGTTTGTTGGACCCTTGTTGCCGTGCGAGAAGAGAAAAAAAAAAGCGCAGAGGAAAGGCAGGGATGTGCCAAGGAAGAGAGTAAGACGTTGGAGGCCATTGGCTGCGGCCCCGGGAAAGAGTTGGCGTGGCAGCAGAAATGGGGAATGCAGATGGCCAGCTAAGGCAGAGAGCGCGATACTCCGTACACGGTGAGCGACTGTGCATGTCCTCGTATGCCACGTCAAGCTGACGGAGCCAGGGACCAAGGAAGCGAGAGAAAACAGCAGAGGTTTCCATCGTCCTCGTTCTGCGAGTGGCTTGCTTTGCAAAAGAAAGCAAGCGACCTGACCGGTCGAGGACGGGGGGGGGGGGGAGGTCGCCGGAAACCGTGTGACTCGTCCTCGTCCTGCAGATACTTAGTTCAGCGGAGACACGTTAAAAAAAAACGAGAGAATCGGGGACGGACGCCGGCAAGAAGCCAAGCACGTCCCTATTTGTTTCGCTCGCCCGAGGCCGTCCTGCAGCCCTTCCCCACCAGACGCCTTTTTTTCATCTCATCTTGACAGCGGTGTGGATCTCGGTGGCCCTGGACGGCTTGCGCAAGCCAGTATTGAGATGACGAGAAGCTAGGGCAATCGACGGTCAACACATTGTGTTCTCATCAAAACAACATTGGCCAAGGAAGGGCCTAGAAGTTTTGCTGTCGCCGGCTGTCCCTGGGGCCTCTGAGAACATTGCAGGAGCGGCCGTTCTGCCGGGTCGGCCGTGTCCAGGCGAGGTGGATGCGGTCCGGCGAATTGGGCGTTGTCGCGGGCAGACTGCGAGTACGGAGTATCGTACTCGTACGAATCCAAAATGTCAAGCAATTTGGGCGGCCGTGGATTTTGGATGCGGTGTCTGCTGTGTCCATACTGCTCTTTCCGGATCGGGAATCTGTGCTTACGTGGCCCGTCTTCCAGATTGGCCCGTCCAATTACGGCGTAGCTTCATTCGCCCGGGCTGCGCCTTCCACCACAGCTACGACGTATTACTCGTACGGAGTACGTCGTGGTACGAGCACAGCGCCTTGCCGGCAATGCAATACGGCGGCACGTGAGAGCCACATTCTCTGTCCTGTGCGACCGACGACTTCCCTCACCGTATCCAAAGTTCATTTCGCGTCTGCTCTGCTGTTTCTGCTGCTGCTCCTCCGCTAATACGCATAATCCCAACACGCGCGGGATTCTGGGCCATGAAACACTGACTACTCGGATGCAATTAGAGGTCGGCCGGGGCTGTGCCAGGATAGCCGTGCTTGCGTGACGCACTCCGGGGTGCTACTGCATGGAGAAATACGAGCCGATGAAGAAATGAGTATGGAGAAAGGCCACAGGAATGTTCGTAGTACGGAGTAGAAAAAGAAGGGATCGAACGACCTGTTCTGCACGTGACCCAAACTGGCGGTCCCAGATAAGAGCTGTTATTGTCAGGTGACATCAGACGCGACGGAGATTCGACGAGCATCTTACGAGTACGGAGTATATTTCCAGCCCCCTTATCTAGCCTCGATCTAAGCGAGCAGCACAACCATGCCGATGGCAGTATAGCATCTTACTTCTCGTATCGCTCTCGACGCATTCGTCAGCTACCACCATCGATCCGACTCGCCCAATTTCGCGGCTCGTCGCTCTCACCTCACCGGGGCTCATTACGGCTAAGCCTGCAAGTGTAACGCGCAGTGGCACTATAAGATGCCGTTTGTGAGCCTTAGCAGCCGCGGTTGTTTCCTATGATTGCTCGTACAACCGACACAGAATGGGGCTGACGTTGTTTCCCATCCGGCCAACGGGTCTTAAATTCGGAAAGCTCGTGAGACCCAATGGTCTCACCTTGGGAAGACAACGGTAGGTGATTTTGCAATGGATGTTGTGCACTGCACAAAACATTGCCCCAAGTACGGAGTGACAACGGAAGCACCACTTGTGAAAACTGGTCACAGAAAGTCGTGGCTACAGGCAAATGCAGATAACAGTGCAAAATTCTCGAATACACTGTATGTGACCATCGACATCAACTCCATCACCAAACGCCCTCTCTCTCCCATACACACTTTACGACCAGGTAGCTAGGCCGAAATAGCCCTTCTCCGGCAGGTCTGGAATGAGGGCCACGCGGCCGGCTCCGTCGACGGTGGCGCTCAGAATGTCGGTGCCCCACCAGGAGATGTTCTTGGGGTGGTACTGGACGGCGAAGAAGATGATGATGCCGGAGAAGGCGACGCCACCGGTGAGAGCAGCGGAGAGGACGTAGCTATACTATTCCCACCAGGCGGTCTTGTAGCGTCCGCGGCAGTACGTGGAGATGAAGGAGACGTAGAAGCCTCCGGTGAAGTAGGCCAGATTCAGGGGGGCTCAGTAGAAGAAGCCGTTGAAGATGAGCGAGGGATGGACGTGCTTGAGCCACGAGAGGGGCGTGAAGAGGAGGGCGTTGACGGGTTTGAAGACGGCGGCGGGAAGGGTCTTTTGGAAAAAGGTGTGCACATATGAGCCAAAGTGCTCGGCGGCCCACCAGACGAGAGCGAGCAGGAAGCCGAGCAGGAAGCAGTAACTTTGTGGCGGGATACATCTGGCTAAAGATGTGTTTGGGACCGATGGCGCCCTGGGGGGGTTGTCGGGCGAGGAAGGAACAAAGGAACCAACAAAAGGGACAGACAAGGCGAGCTTACCCAAACGGCCGAGGCCTAGAGATAGCTGCGCATGAGCTGGGTGAAGGAGTCGTCAGAGCCGTAGATGGATGAGTCAGCATAGAATAAGAGATGGCGGGCGGCAGAGTGGGCTGACAGTGGGCGCGGTGCGGTCGGCCTGCTTCCTCTGTCAGCGCCACTCTGCCCCGCAGCTTTAGCGGGCGGTCTGTGGCGGCACTGCACCTGTTGGTCAGGTCCGCTTTGGAGCGCTCGTGACAATAGGCTTCTAACTCGAATTCGCAGCTTCCTTCATCACAAGCAGCCCCGACAACCCTTTAGGCTTTGATGACGAGGACTTGATCGCCTTGGAATGGTAGACCGTCACTGCTGTTCAAGCTTCCACACCTACTTAGATAAGACTAGGCCCTAATCTCCGTTCCAGTGGCATCCCACGGGAAGTACACTTTGGGTCTTACTCTACACGGCTGACAGAACCAGCCGGGCGGATCTAAAGGTGCCCATCCTTCTTCTGACTTTGACGATTATCTCTAAACTGGTGACCTCTCTTTTTAACAATGTGCGAAATTTGCTGCTTTCCCAATTTCTTTCCGTCTTTTTTTTACACCATTTCTTCTTTTCTCTTCACATTGTAATTCTTGCTTCGCTTTTCGCTCTAACTTCGGTCTTTCTTCCCGCTTGTTTTTCCATCTCTTTCCTATCCTCTTCTCATATTTCCTTCGCAGTTTTTACTTTTCCATTTTTTAACCTCTTTCCACCGTACTTCCAACTTGTCCATTCACTTTTGACACCTATTTTATCACTTTCTACCTCGCCTTTTCTCTCTCTTCTATGAACCATTCACGCCTATTTACTGCCATTAGTATTATCCAAAAAGAGTTAAGACACTTTTGTTTCTAAAATGTGTAAGTTGTCTCTGTTTATCTATGATTTTGCCAGTCATTTCCGCGATCTTTGCTAACAGCGAATAGCATCAGAACGGAGACGGAGCAAGCGAAAGCGGAGCAACCCTCCGAACAGAGAAGATGGTGACGTATACGAACTCGTCGCCGAGCCTGTTGGAGAGAACGCTGCAGAGGACGTCGCAGTCCAGACAAAAGCCTCGCTCCAACTCGAGCCCTGGAAAGAGCACATCTTGAAGTCAGCCAAGCTCAGAGAGGAAAATAGATTTGACCCAACAAATCCACTCGCCGAGAATGCGCAGAACATTTATTTCCATACTGTTTCGAGGACTTTTACGCCCTTGCTAGCGGCCTTGAGAAAAGCAATGAAGGGCAACTTTGACAAGTTCGCATGGCCAGTTGCCACGGACGAGCACTACACTGCGGATGGAAACCTGCTTCTTGCGCGACTGTCCACGGCGATTGCAGACGCCGGCGTCGCTTTTTATCAGGTTGAGGAACAACAGGCCGAGGCGATGGAAAAAGCCAAGCAGATTGTTCACGCCACGGTCCCCGAAAATGCACATGCCGCCGGATCTAATCGTTACCTACAAGGGGGGAATAAGCTTGCTGTTGTGGCGTTTGAACAGCGTCAGATCACCGACAACACAGGAATGCGTCCAAGCGCTCGACTTCATATGAGGATCACAGAATGCATGGAATTGTACTACAAGAGGGACAACAACGGCGGTGAAGGAGGAAGCAGCAGCGGGGGAAAACAGCGAGAAGATGTCGCAATCACGATGCAGTACCATTCGCCATATACATCTATCGTGGGGCCATCTGGATCTGGAAAAACCTTTACGGTGAAGCATTTGGCCGAGCACGAAGGCGTCTGGGTCCTTTATACCAGTCTCTCGGAGTCTCCCACTTCCGTGCCCAGGGCCGGCCCGTTCGTCAACGACGTGACCGGAAACAACAACGCCGAAAGCATGCATTCGTTTTGGGTGCGGTACATCAAAGCAGGCAGACATCTTGTTACCGCGGCGGGGAGAAATGGCATCACGCCAGGCATGCTGTTCAGAATGCTGTACCTCGATGAATATTCCGCCTTTCGCAAGAACTTTGCCGAAGCCGTAAGGAAACTTGACCAGTTCAAGTCGAAAACGATTCCGAACAAGTTCGCTTCGCTTTTTGGCGCCCAAGAGATCCAAGCCCTCCGCCAGTGGGACGAGAGAGTTCAGACTAGCAAGCCGATCGGGTATCGAAGATTTTCCAGAGACCACTCGCAGCAGTCCGTTCCTATCATCTACTGCTTCGACGAGGCGCGGACTCTTCTTCATGAACATAAGCTCCCAGACATCCAAGAAGAGCAAGCAGGCGTACCTATTGGGTTTCGCCAGCTACGACGGGCTTTGCATCAAGAGGGATCTAGCCATCCTCTCTTTGGTCTCCTGCTCGACACCTCGTCCCGGGTTGCCAATTTCTCGCCACCTGAAACGCGGGACCCAAGCGCCAAGACAACCGAAGGCTTCGTTTTGTTCCCTCCCTTGTACGGCGTATATGTGTCATGGGACGGAATGACGAGGCAGTCCGAGGACATCCAGCAGTGGCTAAAGACAGTGATCGTCAAGGACGACCAGGGCGTCAGTTACGTCAAGGAGGGCCCAAAGCACACTGTTGAGTGGCGTCGCTTCCTGTACTCGCTGGGTCGGCCACTATGGGGCGCCGTGATGAACGCCGCACAAAGCAAGAGCGATAGCCGCAATGGTAGTGGTGACGATAGCGGTGCCGAAGACAGGACGAGTTCGCTGCGCAAGGGTATTAGGGCTGTGGAGGATATTGTTCTTTACAAGCTATCGGCGCGTTCGGACGAGCTGCAGAGGACAAAGGAGCAGCGGCTCGCTGCCCTTCTCCTCTTTCGTCTCCAGTTCTACGTGTCGGATCACAGGCTGAGCGAAGCTTGTGTGGCAGACTGGATGCACTATGTGCGTCATGTCTCGCTCGACCGAACGACGATCCAGACACTGCCGACCGCCGAGCCGACCTTGGCACGCTTTGTCCTTGCGCAGATGATGTCGGGCGAGGTACGCAGGGCCATGACCGACTGCCTCGTCAATCTCTTGCACCACGGCGCTCTGAACGAGGGCGACCACGGCGAAATCATTGCCGGTTGGCTGCTTCTGTTGGCTATCGACGAGACCAAAGAGGACGAGGACGAAGACGGCAACTTCAAGCTCTACAAGAGCCTCGGCGGGTTCCTCAGACACTTTCTCTTCGAGTTGGACCCTGTCCAAGTACCTCTGCTCAGCGAGTCGTACATCCACGTCACCCACATCAGCCGGCTATGCACAGACTCCGGACTCATCACACAGCGCCATCTCCAGGTGGGCTTCCTGGCCGGGGCGGCTTTCTACCTCCCCCGTGGGTTCTGTGGCATCGATATCCTGGTGCCCGTCTGGCAGGGCCCCAACCGGCCGATGACCGCTCTGATTGTGCAGGTGAAGAACGTGAAAGACGGCGACAGAATGAACCCGAAGACCAAGAATTCGGCCTGTGACACCTTGGCGGTCGGACGCAGAAATGTTGACGCTTTGCGTCTTTCGAACCAATGTGTATACGGGCTCTATGTCAATCTGCGGCCAACGCCGTCTGGCGGAATCGATTCCGGCTCTTTGCACGAGAATCCTTACGATCCGCAGCAGGACAATATTTACATGTTTTACAAAATGGGGTTCAGCCACGGGGCATACTCCTATCTCAGTGCCGACGAGGCCATGGCTCTCAAGGGCGTGTTGGAGACGCATCTTTTCGGCCGTGCCGATGTCGATACCGAAGCCATTGGGCAGATTGTGGTGACGCGAGACGGGTCTACTTTTTTTTACGAGTGAGCAGTGGCAGGACAGTACTTGCAGGACAGGGACTGGAGGCTGCGCGGTGGTGATATGGTGTGCTTAATTTGGTGTACGAGTATTGCAGCATTGCTGTTTCAACAATAAACGATACGCCCGGCAAGTAAACCTGCTAGATGCAGCCAGGCAGATTGCGATTACAATAAAGTATGAAGGGAAAAACTACTCTGCCTTGCTCCACCGGAGGCCGTTGCTCGGCTTGCGTCCCGACCAGCTGGCCGGCCAAGACGGCCGTGCTCTGGGCATTGTGACGAGCGTGGTTGCCGTCGACATGGACGTGGAGAGGCTGGCCGATGTCGTCACCGGGCTGGACGCAGACGTCGTGGCAGACGCCGTGGCTGCCGAAGTGACTGCCGTGGCCGTCTCAACGACGCTGCTGGCCACGGCTGCCACAAAGGCAGCCTCGACAACGCTGTCGGCCGCCGTGGCCGCCGTGGCCGCGGCCGCGCTGCTCAGGATAGCCGACTTGGGCGCGAGGCCCGGGAAGAAGGAGGCCGGGATGGTCGGCACGGGAATGGACGAGGAAATGTCAAAGCCCGTCGTCAGCTCGTTGGCCATGGTGGCAATGGCCGTGCTGGCGACCGTCAGCGTCTGCGTGACGGCCGCGTACGACGCCGTCGCCGAGACGGCGCCGGCCGCGAGCTCCTCCAGACAGGCGCCCGAGCCGTAGGCGTTGGCGCAGACGTACAGCTCCTTGGCGGCGGCCTCGCTCGACACGGAGAAATCGGTAATGTTGACGTCGTAGCACGGCGCCGTCGCCGGGCAGAGCAGCCGCACCGGCGCGCGCTGCACGCCGTTCTGCGTCGTCCCGTGCCATCCGTCCACGGTGATGTCGTGGTAGACCACGCCGCTGCCGGCGCCCACCGTCTGCTTCGACCACGCCGTGTCCAGGTCCAGCGTGTACGCATTCGTGTGGCCGACAAAGTTGTTGAGCGCCACGTTGTACACCGACCCGTTGCCGCCGTTGGACTTGAACATGTACATGTTGTTGGAGTGGTGCGTGTAGATGTTGCGGTATTCAATGTCGTGGATGTCTGCTTATGTCAGCGGGAGAGACAGAGGGATGGCGAGAGAGGGAACGAGGGAGGGGAAAAGAGAGAAAGAAAGAGAGAAAGAAAGAGAGAAAGAAAGAGAGAAACCCCACCAGTGTTTGTCGACAGAGAGCCCATAGCACAGCCGCCTGACCAGTTGCAGTGGACAGACTCGATGAGGAAGTGGTCGGCGGGATTCTGTCTCGTTAGCCAGGACCCTCTCTGCGCCTGTCCAAGAGCATCCTACCTTGACCGTGACACACTCGTCCTTGTTGGACACCTCGACGTCGTGGATCCAGATGTTGCTACCCGAAACGTCCATGCCGTCAAGGCCGCCCTCGTAGCCGCCATGGATGATTGTGTTGTAGACCTCGCCGCTGTCGCAGGTGTCGAGGGTCAGGTGGAACTGGGGAGCTGTGGGCGGTGGCTGTTAGAACTACATCTCTCCCTCGTGTGCACTCCTGGCCAGACTTACAATCGACGAGGGCAATGTCGTGGATGCTGAAGTTGGACGCGCGGTAGAGCCGCAGGATGCGCGGGCCGTATTCGCCGTCTGTGAACCGCTCTTGTCAGCACGGCGTCTCTCGGCTCGCAGATCACCAGCTGTTGCCTACCTTTGTGGAACTCGTATCCAAGGCCCTGGATCGCACCGGTGGACGTGGCGCTGTAGATCTCGAGGTCCGTGCTCAGCTCGATGAAGATCATGTTTCCGCCGGCCGTTCTGCCCGTGTCAGCACTTGTGCAAGCGGAACGAAGCACATGTCTGCACTCACCCCGTGCGGTGGATGGTGCCCTCGATGTTGATCGAGACGCCGTTGCCGTGCTTGAGAGTGAGCCAGGTGGCGAGGCCGTAGTCGCCGGCAGGAATGTAGACTGTCCTGTCAGTCGGGACGCGCGAGATCACATCTGCCAACCGGGGCAGACATACCTTGGCCGCCAGAGGCACAGGCACTCCAGGCGCTCGCAATGGCATCGTGGTTGTCCGTGTTGACGCTGGCAACACCGCCGTAGTCGAGAATGTTGCACACCTTGACCGCGGCCTTTTCCGCAGACGTCGTCAGGGGACCCACAGTGCCCGACAGCTGCGCCATGCTGCCGGCAGCAAAGAGGGCCAAGGCCAGAAGTGCTCGAAGCGACATTGTCCTGGGAGCAGAGAGCGGTGTGAAACGGAGAAGAGAAAGCACAAAAGTTGTACGTCTGGCGTGGGGAAACGAGCGTCGGGGCAAGATGCCGGAAGAAACGAACGAGGGCCAGGGAAGCCGCTGAAAAGAATGGACAGTCTCGCGTCAAACGAGAGAGAAGGAAAGGGTGCCGAAGGACGGTGCAGAAGGGAGAGCATGGTTGGGGGGCGACGCACGCAGCCGGGCGCGTCTTGTCTTATGGAGGAAGCTCAAACAGCCGCCGGCCTGAAATCAACGTGATGAACGGGTTTGCGGTGTTACCCAGAGTGCCGGACCCATAGCCAGAGGCACGTTGGAGCTGTTCGTGTAAGCGATCCTCCTATTTACTGCTTCACTGCTTCTCTGGCTTCTGTGGCTTCTGTAGCTTCTTTGGTTGTTCTGGAGCCCAGCCCCCGTCGATCCGGCCAACAGGCCATCTCCTCCAGCGTCGCAGTGCTCAACGTCCGGATCCTCGCTGATCGACGAGCCTGTAGCATTCTGCTGGCAGCAGCGGGGGATGTGCCGGTCTGCGTCGGATGTCGGGGTGGGGCAGATTGGAGGATGGACGATTCTGGCGTGAGTCTGGCCCGTGTCATGCAACAGGAGGGCAAAGAGTGGGTTTGGCCGCCCTCGAATTTTTTGAGCCGCACGACTGCGCGCCGGCGTCGTTGGTCGGGACTAGCCTGTTTCATTGTCTGTCCCAGGAACAGGAGAATCTGGAGACATCGCCGGGCATGTCTGCGCAGCGAGGCATCGTTCTCGCGGCATGAAACCGAACAGCCCGTACGGATACAACATTTGCGCTCTTTTTGCCCTTCATCTCAATGGTAACCCCTGTCGACTGGCTGTTCGTATAGCTGCACATCCTCGGCTCCCGGGGTGGATTGCCGTCCACAGGGCTCCTCCTTTGTGCATGAGCCTGATCAACAATACAGACTGGCCACAGCCAGTTCCGGCCGGCCAGGATCGTGGAGCTTCTTCCGTTTGCCCGGCCTGCTCTTGTCAGCTTCCGACATGTAGCGGTCGTGAGGCACCGGGTTTGGGAAGCCGACGTGCAGCGGGTCAGCGTCGCGGAGGATGTGGAGAGAGTCAATGGCTGTGTATCGCGCTGAACAGGAGGAAGTCGTATTCGGGATTGATGTAGAGCATGCCCCGTCCCGAGCTGGAGATGACGGGGGATGAGCGAAAATAGCAGGCAACATGCACGCGGTAGAACCGAAGTGCAGCCGTGCGCGTAGCAGCTTGCTAAGCAGAGAGGTGCCCTTGACGGTGGCAATGTACTCGGCCTCGTCGGAAGCGCCCAGCTGGAGAGTCGGACACGCGGTAGACGAGGCATGGCCGAGATGGATTGCAGATCGAAGAGGTTTGGAAAGTCGTACGACGTACTGTGAATGTCAGTTGATGCAGAAAAGGTTGTCTGGGGGGGCGATGGATGAAAAAAGGTGCAGGGCGGCGGTTGTTGGAAGACGACGGAGAGGATATGCCGAGATTGCAGGGTTTCAGTAAAAAGCAGTGGCGGAGGGATTCTGAAAATAAACAGGCAGTCGCAGCCTGCAGCAGCTACAGTAGCACGTGCCCTTGACTGGTCACATAAACAGATGTGACAGCTCGTGAGAAGAGGCCGATCTGAGCCAAACAGACGGAAACAATACTACGATGGGCGTTGACGTGCGATGTTAGTCGGGGAGGTACAGAATAGTGTACATTTAATTGTTAAGGAAGTTGGTCGAATATAAATAATATCGAACCTGATACTCTGCATTTACTTTACCCGTAAAATAAAAAGGCAGTTAATTAAATTCGGAAATAATGACTACCCTTGGAATTTCATTTCAGAATTTTCACCAAGGCAATCCTAGAACTATGGATTGATGTAAAGATCCCATTCGGGCTGCGACAACGCGACAGAAGTAAAATACTGGTCAGCGAACTCGCCATTCACAACTGATCCCTTCGAACACGCATTTGTTTACATGCAGCATAAAAGAGTGGATTTGTGTTTCCTTATGAGACGGCATTTACAAACCCACTTCGGCACTACTATGTAAATCTACGTCGCATGCATTTGCTCCGGACCCAGATAAAACCGCAGTCGGTACCGTCCACCGATCAGGACATTGCGCAGGTTCCATTCGGCTTGGCATGGATCTCGTTACGGAGCGGTGCTGTTCCTCCGACAGTGCTGATCACAATGGTCCGTGCGCAGCCAACGGCCATTAGCTGTTTCAGCTTTAGCTCCGGCTTTGCACGATATTACAGAGTACCTGTCACAGAAACCGAATTGAATTCCAATGCTTGCACGGCAGACGTGCAGGCAGGCGTTGCTCCTGGTCATGACTAAGATACAGTAGGAGGAGATACCCCGTACATGGTAAGATAAGATACATATGCCTACAGGTACGTGGTGTCGACCCAGTTGCCGTAGGAGCTGCCGAGAATGGTGTCGATGGTGACGGGCTTGCTGATGGTGGAGGAGAACGACGCGCGGTCGCCGCTGGCGCCGGTGCCCGAGTTCTCGCACTCCTCAAAGGTGACGCTGGTGGTCCGCTTGTCGGTGGAGCTCCACACGGTCCAGCCGGCGCTGTTGATGATGGAGGACAGCGAGCTGAGCTGGAAGACGACGCGGGCGTACTCGGACCAGGGGCGGCCGAGGTAGACGGTGCCGGCGGTGACGCTGCCCGCGTCGGACACGTTGATGGTGCTCTGGTCGATGACGTAGTAGCTCGTGTCCGAGGCGGTGGCGCGGCCGTTGGCCGTGATGGAGCCGCCGCCGGCGCTGACGGCGAGTCTGGACTGCGTCACCCAGATGCGGGCGTGCTGCCCAAAGATGAAGTCGACGGCGCCCTCGATGTAGCAGGCCGCGTAGACCTGGTTGCCGATCTGGGCCAGGAGCGTGTCCTGGTAGCCGAAGCTGCAGGCGGGTTAGGGGACATGGGACGTCATGGGATGTCAGAGGGGGGGCGGACACGGGGGCAGCTCACAGTCCGACGCCGTAGTAGCCCTGCTTGGTGTTGTAGGCGGCCAGGGCAATGGCCTGCGACCCCTTGCCGTAGAGGTTCTTGATGTTGAGGTTGTAGATGGCCACGTTGGGCGACAGATTGATCAGGGCGGCCGTGTGCTCGTCGTCGGCGGCGCCGCTGGCCAGGCTGGAGTCCCACTCCAGGCTGGCGAGGTTGCGCTTGTACGACGACGTGTCCGTGGTCTCGCCGTAGATGGTGAGCTTGCCGGCGAGGACCGGGATGGTGACCTGCTCGGTATACGAGCCCGAGTAGATGAAGATGCTGTGCGCCGTCGTCGACGACGTCGAGATGGAGCTCACCGCACTTTGGATCTGGCGGCCCGCCTTAGCGAGGGAGACGGCGGTGAATGCAGGGAGGGAGAATGGAGACGCACCTTTGTGTAGTCGCACCCGGACGAGCAGACCGTGATGCTGCCGCTCGGGGCAGTGGTGCGCGACGTGGTCGCAGAGGCGGCCGTGGCCAGCGCGGAGAGCAGGAGGAGACGCATGGTGGCAAATGTAGAGGCAAAGAAGCGACGTGCACGGGAGCTTGGGCGTTGTGTGGGCAGAAACGAATGACAGACAGCAAAGGGCTTGCTGGAGAGAGAGAGAGGCCTTCTTCTCCAAGTCGGGACAGCAGACGGCCGCTCTCTTAAGCAGCAGACATGTCACAGACGAGATTGGCACGGCATCTCACCCCCAGGCAGAAGCCCACCGGCTGTCGGAACTGGAAGTTGCGACTGCATACGAGAATGCGCGGCCTTGCACCTTCATCTGATCATCTTGACAAAGACACCACCCCTCTCACCCTGGCCGGCTATCCGTGCCCGCGGCCTCAGACGACGGCGTTCGTCGCCAGAGCGAGCTTGCGTGGAGTAGAATGTTCCGCCAAAGAGGACGGCGCGCATAGCAGGCCGGTCCTCGTATGGGGACCCCTGGGTGCTCGTATGCAGATATTCCAAGCGAGAGCCAGACCTCTTCCCCTTAGCCTCTTTCCTGATTCTGCCTAAGCTGCTGACAGGTTCCACCCGAAACGACGACGCCGAGCAGATACATACTCGTACTCCGTACTATGTAGTACATATGTGGAGGCTACGCGGCAGGCACCACGACAGGGGTCCCCTCCCCAGGAACTCGTCCGTACCCACGAAATAGTCCACCAATTGACATGCCATCGTCGTCCGAGGCTCCGCACCAGCTCCCCCCAGCGCGGCTAACGTTTCACGCTCTCGTCCCATGTGTAATTGGAATTCCGCCAGAGAGGGCCCTAGGGGCCTGGCCGGACGGCCGTCCGCTGCTTTCCACGTCGGCAGTGCCGACTGCGCGCAGCTCTGATTGGCGGAATGGCAAATAAACACGCCGGCCCTCCCACAAGGTTGATTGCTACCGAGCATCCGTTCTGAAGCGAGTCTGCATCCGGCAGGCGGCTCTTAAGCGAGGTCTCCATCGTGACCTCGTACCCGTATACGAGCATCTCGTGCAAGTCGAGAACGACGTCCAGACCGCGCCGACGCCTATAAGAAGCCGTCTCGGCACGCCTTCCCTTCAGCAGATCTTCTCTTGGCTCTCCAGTCGTTCTTGAACAGACCTCCTTTCGTTTACACCTTCAGCCTTCCACTTTCAGCTACTCGCTCTTCGTTTCTATATCTTCGCTTCTACCCTGCACACCAACCGTCACCATGATTGGCCCCCGCTCCACCCTCTTTGCCGCCCTCCTGGCGCCGGCCCTCGTCCGCGCCTCGCCCGTGGCAGCTCCTTCCTTCACGCCTGCGCCGGTGCCCGAGGTCGCCAAGCGCGGCACCAGCTGCACCTTTTCCGGCTCGGCCGGTGCCGCCTCCGCCTCCGCCTCCCAGGCCGCCTGCGCCACCATCGTCCTGTCCAACGTGGCCGTCCCGGCCGGCAAGACGCTGAACCTGTCAGCCATGAAGGCCAACACCAAGGCTTGTGCCCTCTCTCCACCGCGGCCGTCTGCCGTCTGCCATCTGCCGTGCTAACCCGCCACAGATCATCTTTGAGGGCGAGACCACCTGGGGCTACTCCGAGTGGGCCGGCCCCATGCTCCAGATCGAGGGCACCGGCATCATTGTCGAGGGTGCCACCGGCGCCACCCTCAATGCCAACGGCGCCCGCTGGTGGGACGGCGAGGGCAGCAACGGCGGCAAGACGAAGCCCAAGTTCTTTGCCGCCCACAGCCTGACCAACTCGCAGATCAACAGCCTGCACATCCTCAACACGCCCGTGCAGGCCGTCAGCATCAACGACGCCGATGGCCTGACCATCACCGACATGACCATTGACAGCTCCGACGGCGACTCGGCCGGCGGCCACAACACCGACGGCTTCGACATTGGCTCCAGCACGGGCGTCATCATCAACGGTGCCACCGTCTACAACCAGGATGACTGCATCGCCATCAACTCTGGCACGGTAAGCACATCCGCCTGTTCCTGCACCGAGGACCCGCTCTAACATGCACAGAACATCACCATGGAGAACTCTGCCTGCTCCGGCGGCCACGGTCTGTCCATCGGCTCCGTCGGCGGCCGCACCGACAACGTCGTCTCGGACATCACCTTCTACAACAACTCGGTCAAGAAGTCCGTCAACGGTATCCGCGTCAAGGCCACCGAGGGCACCACCGGCTCCATCAAGGGCGTCACCTACAACAAGATCACCCTTGCCAGCATTAGCGAGTAAGTCTTGCCTGTTTCTCTCTCTCTCTCTCTCTCTCTCTCTCTCTCGCATACTAACACCCACAGCTACGGCATCCTCATTGAGCAGAACTACAAGGGCGGCGACCTGAAGGGCACTGCCACCAGCGGCGTCCCCATCACCAACCTCAAGATCGAGAACATCTCCGGCAGCGGTGCCGTCGACAGCTCCGGCAACGACGTCGTCATCACCTGCGGCAGCAGCACCTCCTGCACTGGCTGGACCTGGTCCAGCGTCCTCGTCACCGGCGGCTCCAAGTACGGCTCGTGCACCAACGTGCCCAGCGGCATCTCCTGCTCTTAAATGGAGTCGTACTCCAACTTTTTCCAATGGCTTAACTGCCCTTCTTCAACGTGGCTGGTTTCCTTCTAATTTCTTGTGTACATACATGTGTCACTTATAGTCCGGTTCTATTATTATTACTATTTACGGCTTTATGGGCCAATAAAGAGCGTTTGCATCTATCAGATTATGTGTGATAACCTTGTGTGATTTGTGTAGTTGGTTTTATTACTAAGCCAGCTAAAAATACGTCTCACTTGATTCTGCCCTCGATTCCCCCCCTTTCAAACGCGTCTTCCCCTCGGGAGAGGTGCTGTGAAACTTCTCGCCAGCTGCCTCTTCTCGTCGACTGCCTTTACGAACGAACCAAGCTTCTCTAAAACGGGCACAGCATCTTCCCTGCTGGCGAGTTCTACCTTGATGACCTTGTAAATATGAGAGACGCATAGCTGAGTGCTCGGTCCGCTTGCTTGGGCGTAGCTCATAGCCGTCCGGATGAGATTTTTGATCACTCTCCCATTAACGTCTAGGTTGCTCAGAACCGAGTAGGCCTCCTCGTTCCATGAAGACGCATCCACTACCGCCTTGTTGTAGCCGATGAGACTGCGCCAAATTTCCCGTCTTGCAGCGTTGTCCAAGGCATCCATTCGGACAGTGAGGTGAATGCGGCTCCGAAAGGCATCGTCAAAATCGTCTACGCGATTCGAGGTGAGGAACAGGACCCCTGCAAAGTATTCAATCATCCTCAGCCATACTATTCGGACAAAAAGGAAGCCCTTCACGTCAGCTTTTTTGGCATATATGAACGGCTGTTGGCCACCAAAAATACTAACCGGCGACAATGGCATTTCTTTCAATCTCCGTCGAGGATCGTTTTGACATGATGACATCGGCTTCGTCGAGGAGCACAATCGCCTTCCACCGCTTGCCCAGCTCAAAGATGTCTCGGAGCTTGCGCTCGACAATGGTTACGTCGACGCCCAGCTCTCCGCCGGATACGCTGTACAGGGGAGAGCCATTGGATGCAGCGATACTTTCTGAGAGACAACTAAGTCAGCATTTATTACATGGCATGAAGGGCTCTCCACGAATTTATGAGTGTGCAAAAGTAGTAGTTTTTCGTACCTGCTGTCAGGGTTTTGCCGACTCCAGGTTCTCTGCTCGAAGAAAAAGACAAAAAATTGGAAATGAGAAGTCAGCATGAGCCAGCGGGTCTTCTGAGGGAAAGGACAAGAAGACAAAAGAGAGGAGAGTAAAATCACCCGTGTAGGAGCATCACCAGGCCTTTGCCCTTATTGGCCGTAAAGTCATCAAAGTTGTCTTTGGGGCGGCCATGGTGGCCTCTCACCAAAGAATAAACCAGGTCTTTTGTGTCTCGGTCAAGCTGTAGCGACCTAAAGGCTGTGTCGCTAGGCTGTACGGGGTGGAGATTGCTCAAGAGAACCCATCCCCATTTCTTGGATTGCAGACCGTAGGCAGGGATGCGAGCCGGGCAGTGGATGAGTAGATCGTCCATGCTCTCCATTTTGTACTTTTCGGAAACCTCGTTGAACAGCTTTGCAAAGGCGTCACTGCTTGCATCATCACCACCACCATTGCCAACGTCCGGTGTCATGGAGTTGTTAGGCATGGTGAGGGTCGGGTGGCTGTCGTCTTCAGAGCCCGAGTCGCCTTCCGAGCCTGAGTCGTCATCTGAGCCCGAGTCGTTCGCATGGCGCCTTAGACGGGGAGAATTGCGGTGAAAGCGGTGCAGATACTCTTTGTAGTCGACCACGACAGATTCTTTGAGCTGCGAGGGTTGAAAGTTAACAAGGACGACACTCAAAGACTTTGACAACGTAAATATACATACTTTTGCCTCAGGAGGTGTATACAAGTCATATTTACTCCATAGCGGCCCTCTGTAGAATCGATAGGCATGGCCGTCGAGATTGTGCTGCATAATGTCCCTGAATCTGTTGCCCCTCTCGACAAGCTGTTTCTTCATTCCGTCCAGCTTCGAGGGCGGTACGTGGTTTTCTGGCAACAGAGGAAGGTCGGAAATGTTCACGGTGCGGTCGACGCGGTTAGCAAAGGAGATGGGATAGTCCACCTTTTCCAGGCCAAGGTGGGCGCCATCATAGGCAAGGCGGGTGCCCATGATGTGCCACAGGAGAGGCACCTCGGTATCGATGCGGAGGTCGCAGCAGAGCCAGCACTCCAACGCCTCTCCGTCGACGCGGTACAGGCGAGTATTGGGCGGGTACAACGTCCAGAGCGTGGTGAAGCCGATCTTGTTCTGCAGCAGCAGGGCCCTGTACTCGTGCTTCTTGGAGATGGTCAGCTCGTCCTTCTCGATAAAGGTCGCCAGCAATTGGGCCTCGTCCCTGAGGCTGGGGTTCTCGGCCTCCCTGGACAGCAGGGCAATTGCGTCCTTATTGAAGAACAGCTCGTAAAAAGGCGCAGCCATGACGATGGGCGTCGTGCAGATGTCGAAGCTGTCGTACGTTTCGCCGACGATCTCGCGCAGCTTCTGGCATAGCACGACGGACTGGACGCACAGCTCTGTGGCGATCAGGACGTCATGGTTTCGCCGTCGCTGAACGACGCGCCGGATCAACACGGCGAACTTGTCGTTTTTGTGCAGTACTCTCTCGCTCTTCTTTTTGGGAGGAGGCATGTATTCGGACGTGTGTACCGTCTCCTCCTCCAGTCCGTACGGCGTATGGGTCTGGAGGACAGTGATGTCCTGCGTTTTGGCGACAAAGTGCCGCTCCGGATCCTCGACAGCATTGTTCTGCTGCACAACGGGCTCCTCGACGAGAAGCCCCTTGTTCTGATACTGAGCGATCGACATGATGCCTTGGAGAGAAACCGAACTGAGCAAGGATGGGTCGGGTGAGAAGCGTTCAACCGAACGCTTTAACATGCCAATGCGCCTTACGGACGCCTTACGGACGCCTTACGGACGCCTTACGGACGCCTTGCCAACGTGCGGTGACCCAACCCACAGGCGACCACCTGGCGGCCCTCCATCTCTGGACCAATCAAGAAGAACCGACGACGGAACAGACTGAGGAACTCATTGAATATGGGGTCACGTGACCGTGAACATTGCCAGAAAAGCTGAGAGAACTTTATATAAGGCAACGGTCTTTCCCTCTATAATATTTCCTTTGTACAGCTCTTTAGTCTTATACTAAATAGAATTATAGCTTGCGACCTACGTATAGCCACTACGCTCAAGACTTGCTGCTATAGGCAACCAAGCCTTTCCATCTGCTAACATAACCCCTACGTCTATAGGTTTATCCAAGAGAGTGGCTAACCCAATATACCCTTGCGAACGCCTCGCGAACCCTTGCGAACGCCTTGCAAGCCCTTGCGGATGCCTTGCGGACGCCTTGTGGACGCCTTGCGGATGCCTTGCTGTTGCCTTGCTGACACCTTGCTGACGGCACAATGAATGTGCAAGAATGTGCGCTTGATTGGCGGGAAAATCCTTCAACTCCTTTTGCTTATCCCTTTCCCCTTTCCCTCCCTTTCCCCCCATTTTCCTCTTGCTTATCGCGGCTCCCATACACTCAGAATTTCCATAGAATTCTCTTGGATTCATACTATCGCCCTGTCTCCAAAAGGAACCATGTCGGCCGGGGTCGCAGAAGAGGCGGCGAGTGAGTTGTCGACCGAGTCCCGCGGTTTCTGGCAGTGTGCACCTCGAGCAGTCGCCAAGACGAGAAAGAAGCAACAATGCAAGGGAAAGCAAATGGCCACGGCTGTGTCGTCTCCGGCTGCTGAACCTCCGGGCGGTGGGCCGGAGAAGGCCTTATCCACCAGAGACATTTTGCAGGTGGCCACATGCTTCAAGGGGTATACCCTCCCCGACACGAAGCCAAAGGTGGTGGTTAAGAGAGGAATCTACAACTTGGAGGATGCTACCGGATATGGCATCCAGAGCAGCTTGCAAGAGGAGATGTGGGCAGGCGAAATCGACCGACTACAGGCGGCCGTCGAAAACGTCGAGGAGCAGCTGGTTTTCAGGGGCAGCAGCGAGCTGCTAGAAGGGGAAACGGCCGAGTCCTACGCGTATTTTGCAAACGTGGCGGACGTGTTGTTGATCAGCCTCAACGTGTGCATCCACGACTCGCAGGGGATGCTGCAGAAACACTGCCCGGACCTGGTTATGGACTGCCTTTTGCAGAAGACCCGCAGCGTGCTGGCTCGGTACGTGGGGGAAGACGACGACGGCGATGTTGAGGATGATGCAGCCGGGGGGGAGGGGGGTGACGACGGCGAACAGAAGCCGTCTATCGTGTATGCGGACTGTTTCGAGCTGGTGAACTACATGACGGCCACCATGGCCAGGATGCTCTTCAGGTCGGCCACGGGGACGGACTGGCACAACCATACGCTGGCGTATCTGGCCAAGCTGTCCACGAAGCTGAAGATTGTGGCGCACAAGCCCAAGGAGGCCGTGGCCGCGTCGCTGGAGGCCTACAAGGACGCCAAGAAGCCGGTGCACATGTCGGGGCTTCGAGCCGAGGCAGAGCGCACCGGTGCGACAGCAGCGGCCAGGAACCACGGCCAGGATGCGGCCGTCATGGACGCGGAAGGAGAGGGCATGATGGCGGGGGGGGCGCGTGAGGAGCTGGACAAGATGGTCAGCTTCATGAGCCTACTCGGCCTCGGCCAAAAGAGGGACTCGTCCGGCCCCAAGACACTGCACGTCCTGGCCCAGCACAGCTACTGGCTGAGCAGCTCCATGATCCAGGTGCCGGTGCTGACGATTGCGCAACACGTCCTGCAGGAGCTGCGCGGACAGAGCGCGCTGAAGACGTCCTTGACGACGTCCTTTGAGATGTGTACGATGCTGTACGACAGGGGCCTCGAAGAGATGCCCAGCTGTCTGTTTCAGGACATGAACGGAGAGTACCTGGGACAGTGCACGCCGGAAGCCCTCAGCGTTATGAATGCGGCCCTGGAGGCGGCGAACATGGCCATTGTCAGCTTGGGGCAGGCGGAGGAGGCCACCAGACCGGCAGAAGCCGCAGGACGAGGCAGGAAGCAGTCCAGCTCCCAGAGAGGGAGCTCTGGCAGCGGTCCTAGCACTGCTGCGGCTGCCACGGCTCCGATAGCAGTGGACGCGCAGGTGGGCGCGTTCGTTTCCTACTACTACTACAACAATGCGGCCCTGGCTGGCAGCGACTGGGGGGGGGTCAAGCCGAAACGGAAGACACTGTCCTCCATCAACGCCTTTGCCACGGTCACGATACCCCTGATGCTGACCAGTCCATGGGTCGTCCGCATGACCACCGACATGATCGGCGTGTGCGTGCATGCTTCCAACACGCCGAACCAGATCCAGCTGAGCCCGGTCAGCAAGGTCAGCGCCTGCTTTTGCCTGTCGACCACGGAGTACAAGGAGCGGTGGGCCGAGAGCGGCCGCACGACGGTGGCGCCGCTGTCCCAGTCCCCGCTGGCCCGCGACGCGCTGCTGGCCTGGCACAGCGACGGCCGTGCGCCTGCGCGGATCCCCACGGCGCTGATCCCGGCCGCGGACGTGATGGAAAGGGGGGGGGGGCTGCTCCCCTTGTCCGTTGGGCCCGCGACGGCGAGAGAGCCGGGCGAGGCCGAGAGAGAGCTCACCCGCCAGGGCCTCGAGCGGCTGCGGCAGGCCTCCAAGGTCATGGACGGCTGGGTGGCCGAGGAGGGCGGCGTGCGCGTCCGCTGCGGCTGGTACGTCGGCAGCGTCATGGCCATGTCGGCGGTGCTGGTCGCCGGCGGCATCGCGGCCGGCACGACCATGGGCACCAGGCTGGCGGGCGTCGACCCCTTTGGCATCGCCACCTTCTGCTGGGTCCTCGCCACCTTCCTCTTCCTCATCGCCAAGAGCATCCGCGTCAACGAGTGGCCCTGGCACGACTTTATGCGCTTCCAGGTGCTCTGCCGCAGCGTCACGGAGCTCAGCTACGTCACCGGCATCGATCGCCAGCTCATCCTCGCCAAGCTGCTCCTCGACGAGCCCAACACCACGCTGCAGACGCGCGGCCCCTACAACTGCGTCTTTGACCGCCGCATCAACACCAGCGACGGCTTCTCCATCGACGAGCCGCTCAGCCTGCGCACCATGCTCCTGAGCGGCCTCATCATGGTCCAGGTGCGCGCGCCCTACCACGGCGAGTTCCTCGTCTGTCTGGAGCTCCGCCGGGGCACGCCCTATTCCGTGGTGCTGCAGAGCAACTTGCCCGGCAGCAAGGAGGGCGAGTTCATCGTCAGCGGCATCCTGGCCGACAGCCACAACAAGGCCACCGGGAACAGCGAGGACAAGCCCCCGCGTATCCAGCTGCGCCGGTCCAAGGATGTCACATGGACGAGTATCTCGGGCATTTACACGGATAACAAGTCTTCTTTTGTCTAGCTGCAAAATTGTATGTAAATGTTAGAGGCCGAAATGGAACTTGTCTCGCAGTCGGCAGTCTACTCTCTATACATGGGTCTATGGCTAGGGCATAGAGGCGCGGGTCCTAGGCCTTGGGCATCGCCTCCTTGAGCAGCTCCTGAACGCTTTCCGACTCCTTGACCGAGTCAAACACGGGCCGCAGCAGCTCGTACACTTCGTTGTTGCGTACATAGGTGATGCCACCCAGACGGCCGACGGGACGCAGGACCTGACCGGTTAGAGAGGGAGACAGCTAGAGAGGGAAGAGAAAGCGAGCGGGAGACGTACGTCGGGATCGATCAGGTTCTTGTCCTCGTTGATGGCGTCCTCGCGGACCCAAAAGTTGACGCCCTCGAGGATGACGAGGGTGCCGGACGTGCTGCCGGGGTTGGCCCTGCTCTCAAACTCCTTGAGCTCGACGAGCTTGCACTCGATGGCGACAATGGCCTCCTGGATGCGGGCCGGCTTGACGTGCGTGGTCGGCGCCTTGTGGAGGCCGGTCAGGGCCCATTCGGAGACGCCGTAGGGGGCGTTGATGGACGTGGCGTTGGCGGCCTCGATAAAGTGTTCCGAAACGATGTTGAGCACGCCTTGGCAGGTCAGCCACCCGGTCACGGCCGTGCCCCGTGCCCTGTCCACCGTCTGCCCGACTCACATTCTTTCGTCGTGGCCAGGTGGGCCAGCGTGTCCTTGGCATTGGCCAGGCCGCCCGCGATGCCGAGCGTGAAGATGGGCGGATCGTGGTTGACCACGTTGGTGTAGGAGAAGGGCGCCAGGTTGGCCGCGCTGCCGTCGGCCGCCGCCGTGCTGAGCAGCCCAATGGGCCGCGGGATGATGGCTGAGATCAGCAGCTTGTAGTTGGACACCGACGGCCGGCCGGCCGCGTACGGGTCGATCTCCACGTGCGGCATCGCCAGCGACGCCCCGCCGTCGTTGCCGCCCTGACCCCACTGCCAGCCCGGCGCCCGCGTCTTGGTGAAGCGCGGCGCCGCCGTGCTGTTCCACTCCGGACGGCCGGCCTCGACCGCCCCAAAGTCGCCGTGCGGATTCCGCTTGATGGCAGCCTCGGTCGCGTTGCGCGCGGCCAGAGCCGCGGCGGTGTCGTGGGGGGCAGACATGGTGTGTGCGTGCGACGGACGGCAGCAGAGAGGCCGAGTGGTGGTGGTGGTGGGCGGGCAGAGAGAAACAGGCGCATGTCCCGAGCGGAAGAAGGGACAGAGACAAGAGGAACGAGAGGGCGGGAAAGACGAGCTAAATAAACTACCACTCAAGAAACCCTCCGACGTGGTCGGTCCGCTTGTGGAGGAAGTCGCGATGCACCGCGCAACTGCCGCCATTCCCGTATCTGCGGAGCACCCCCTCACTTTGCTCTGGCCACCCCACCCCAACCGACAGGCGCTCTGCACGCCCCCTCTTTTACTGCTGCCGCGCCCAGACCGGCTTTGGGAACGGCAGCTTGCCAGTCGGGAAACGGCGTACACTCCCCGTCTTTCTAGTCAGTGTGGCTAGGGAGGTGGCTGTGTTTTGTCGACTCTTGCGTGGAGCCTTGATGGCTCCCGTTTTACCCACTGCATCCTATTGGCTGTTGCTTTCTTATTATATTCGTTCGCTGGGCTCTACTATTTTCCCACTTTGCAACCGTGCTTTTTCTGTCTTACGACCGTTATAATTCTGACACGCGAGCTATCAAGTTCTCTAAAGATAGCTCTCTCACTTTATACCGAAAATAAACTCGACGGGCGTTCTATGCTAGACATTATGCTGAAAAGGAATCCACGGACAGCCATGTTAATCTTGATTCAACGGCCACCGTTTTAGGGGCCAATCTCTATGCATGAGACGAGCTGTCCATTGCCTTCTTCTTGGAGATTCCGTTGCCTTTGTCGGGGTCGGGAGAGTCGTGGCTGGGAAGCTTTGTGAATGGGATAAACAGAGACAAGACGACGGTGAACGCTGCGCCAGCCATAGAGAAGGCGAAGACATCTTTTATGCCCACTATGTATGCTGCTCGCACAGCTACCAGGTCGGCTCCTTGGAAGACATTGCCGATATCGGATGCTCCAGTGCCCAGGACCTTTGCCGAGTCGATGTTGGGGGCAGTCCTTCCAAGCATCTCGATCATGCGGTTGTCGAAGACGGACTGGGCCGCGGTGACACCAGACTGCATACGGCTCGGCTACCCCCTCGAGCACTTCGGCCGCTCCCCAGCCAGACACCGTCATGGAGGCCGACACATTGGACGCCTTCTCCCTGTTCGGAGGCGATATCGACATGGATTACCTGGACTTTCCCCTGACCAGCGCCAACATCCATAACGCGCCGCCAAGCGACATCAGCTCTCTCCTCGTGCCGCCCACCGCCATGATTGCCTGCTCGACGTGCACCGACGATGTCTTTTTGCTCGTTGTGCTCTCCATGGTCGTGCTCAAGATCCTGGAGCGCTACGCCGAGCCGGACATGGTGGCACGACTGGCTGACAGCATCGTCCTCGGCCCAGTCCACGCGCACGACGGCAGCGTTCCGGCCCAGCTTTTCTTTGGCGAGCTGCACCACGTGCAGCGGCTGGTCGACCAGCTGTCGCCAAGGCTCAGGGCCAAGGGGCAGACGGAGGGTGGCGGGAACGACGTCGAGGTGGAGGGCCAGGACTTTGCCAGCATAGAAGAGACGAGCAGAAGCCAAGGCTGCCCATTTCTTTCCCTATACTTTGGCCCAGATGGAGGGCGATCTGCGGCAGAGACTGAGCTCGTTGTTCGTGGACATTATCAGTAGGCTGCCACAAAACTAGATGGCTGTTAGCTACAGATTGCATGCATACCGGTGAGTGGTGCACTCTGTGCTTTTACGTCTCATGTTCGCCCAGCTGTACGAGGACCTGCTACCACAAGGGGGAGATATCTCCTGGCAGTCTTGTCGGGAGCGAGAATAAAGGCACAGCTGAATAGTCCTCCTCGCTCATGCCCGGCTTGCTGTAGCCACAGATGGTCAAACAGAGATACTGTGGCTTCCAGGGCCGGACGGGTCTGGCACTTGGGCTCGACGGATGGAAGGGGAGAAACAAAAAGAGCAGGGTAGTTTTCCACTGCGTTGCTTGCTTCCATGCGGTGGAGAAGTCTAGCCCGGGTTGGGAGCCTCCTTGTCTGTATTCTCCGTGAATTATAAACAGAAGTTAGGCTGATATATGGGAAAACATAGGCTTGATCGTTCCCCATTGTATCTGCACCCTATCATACCAGGCGCAAAAATATGCATTGTTTCTAAGCCGTCGCACTAGCGATTCTAGATCGCTTGTTAGCTTTGGCTTTGAATATATGAGGCACGGTCTCTCCTTACCCGGGATCCGCTTCAGGGTCCGCACCCTCGTGAATCAGCCCTTTCACAATCTCTGGTCGTCCTGCTACGGCTGCATGCTGTTCAACTCGTTAGTGTTCATAGTTCAATACTCGCTAGTCTATACATACATGCAGATATGTACAGCCTTGCTCATCTGTGTCGTACACGGAAACTAGCCGCCGACTAAGAAGGTCTCTTATGCCATTCAGGTTTCCATCAAAAATGTACGTCGTAGCAAGACTGTCAAGCTATGAGGATACGCGACCGTTGTTGGAAGCACAAAACATGCCACACAATCTGGAATTGTTCATGACCTCTTGGAAGCGAAACCCGAAAACTCTTCCTGGCATGAAAGCGTTTGGGAGAACAACCAGGCTGGCCTGGATGTTTATGAGGGGTTTGTAGCTTCCAGTGTGTTTTTATACATATGTCGAAACCCGAACATTTATGCTGCAGAAGCAGCTCTCGAAACAGTATGTATTTGTGCCATTGATATGGTATCCGTCGTCCTGCTCGCCGGTGCGTGAGAGAGACGCTTCTCTGACGCGCTGCTAGTCTGACAAGCCCGTTGCGGATGGTTGGTGCTCTTTGACATATCCGTCGTCGTTGCCGCCGCTGCTTATGAGTGATCTGTTTTTCGGCATGTTGAACAGCACCGAGCTCTGCACTACCTAGGACATTCCTGTTTGCAGCTGAACCATAACACTTTTGGTGTCTGCAAACTGTGATGCCGATTGGTGTGCCAGAGTTCGCAGCTTGGTAAAGTGGTAGATAGTTAGTATTCTAGAGTACAGGGATTAGAATATAGTAGTTAGATGGCCAAAGTAAGACGGTTTAGTACGCACCCCTGTATGGAACTGACGATTACATTTAGCGATGTTTTTTTTCGCGCTCGATATTCTCAAACGCCTGGATTATGGCCGTTTTCTAGAAGACAAACTTGGCACTTGCGACGAACTTTGTCCGGCTGCAGAGGTACTTATCGAGCCCGTCTTTTAGAAGCTGCATCTCTCCTTGGACGGCGCTTAAAATCTTGGATATGTTGGAAATGTGCTGGGAGTTTAGGGTCTTGTGTATGTCGGTGGGCTGCTGTGCAGACAACAGCCAATAGTATTCTTGCACACAGCACAATGTCGCTTCGAGGTTTTCGATCGTTCGTTTGTACTGCTTGACTGAGCTCGGCGCTTGTCGGAAATCTTCAAAGGCGTCCCAAGCGACCTTGATTGTATCGATGAGCTGCAGCACCGACGCGACGGTGCCCAATATTTCGGCCATGTTGCCAAGGGGGAGAGAAAGGTAAAAGGTTGACCGGGAGAGGCTTGGGCAGCGGTTGCAGAGGCTATTCCCAGCTTCCCTTTGGAGGCCACCCGATGCAGAAAAACGACGACGTGGCAGGAGGAAGAAAGAGGCGCGGCATTGCGACACATGCTTGAGAAGGCGGTCGTTTTTGGGACGCATGGCTGCCTTCCACTAGATACGCCAGATATGCACGTTTGCACCGCCACAAAGAGTCCGCCGCCTATTGGCCGACGTGTGCCTCTGTCACTGGTCAGAGGCGCAGTATCTTGCATTTGCAGACGACCCGACGTCTAATCTATCCAAGCAGCAGGGACCGTATTTCAATTACTAACTGTTGCACGTGACTTTTCAGTTACTGTGCCGAGTTTCACAACAGTGCATCTTACTGCAGGACACAGCGTTATTGAATCACAAGTACAAAAACTACGTCTCCGCCAGACACTAATTCCGCACGCAGAGCTACCATCAACTGGCACAGGCAAAAAGGTAAATGTGGCATTGCCAAAGGAGCAGTTCATATGACCGGCTCTAGAAGAATAAACAAGGATCGCAAACACAGCGAGCAATCCAGGGAGGGTTCACACCCAAGCCATCGAGGCAAAATAAATACACGAAAATTGGAAGGTGACATCAAGTCATTGCTTACACGCACTGGGCGTAGTCTGGAGATGGTCAGCAGATGAGAGCGGTGGAGGCCATTCTGGGGGCGACCTACAGGGGTTCCACAGCTTGCAGGTGTAGGGGGTGACGCAGGTGGTCGAGCCGTTCCAGTTGGAGCCGCCGCACTGGTAGTAGTGCGCGACCAGGGTGCCGTTCGTCTGGGCAGAGGCGGTAGACGCGGCGGTAGACAGGGGCCGAGTGGCTGTCATGGTGACGATGGTGGTGACATCCTCGCAAGCCGACTCGGAGACGGCGCTGGAAGTAGGCTGGGTGCGAGCGGCCGAGGTGACGGCGGCCGAGGTGACGGCGGCCGAGGTGACGGCGACCTCGGTGTGAGAAGCCGCGACGACGACCGAAGTCGGCTGGGTGCGGGCAGCCGAGGTGACCGCCGAGGTGGTGGGCTTGGTGCGGGCAGCCGAGACGGCCGAAGAGGCAGACGGCTGGGTGCGAGCAGCCGAGACGGCGGCAGAGGCAGTCGGCTGAGTGCGGGCAGCCGACGAGGCATGCTCGGCCGTGGCAGACGTGACGGCAGAGGAGCTGAAGCTGGACGAGGAGTTGAAGCTGGATGAGGCGTTGAAGCCGGCGTGGTTGAAGGCGCCAAACGAGCCGGTGGAGCCGGCCTTGAACGGGGCGGTGGTGGTGATAAAGGCCTTGGTCGAAGCAGAGGCGGTGCTGACCGCCTTGGTCGAGACAGCGGCCAAGGCGGCGGCCACGGAAGCAGAAGCAGAGGTGGCGGTGCCCTCGGTGACGCTGAGGCTGTAGGCCGAGACGGTCAGGACGGCATCAGAGCCGGTAAAGGGCTCGGTGCCGGCACCGACGCTCAGCAGGTACTGGGTGCTGGGGAAGCCCTCGTTGGCGATGAGGTAGGTGAAGAACTCGCGCAGGTCGCCGGAGAAGCTGGTCTGCTCGGTCGTGGCAACGAAGCTGTAGACGGTAGTGTCACCGTTGGGGCCGCTGTACAGCTTCCAGCTGACACCGCCAATGGTCGGCGTGGCAACGGTGGAGCCGGTGGACGAGATGGGGCCGGCGCCGCCGAGAGCGGCCAGCCAGATCATGATCTCGTACTCGTTGGAGCCCGAGGCCGTGGAGGAGGTGAACAGGTCGTAGGAGACATCGGCGACAATGTTGCTCCCAGAGTAGCTGTAGGGGTTAGTGTGTGAACAGAACGAGACGATCGTCTAGGCTGCACGTACCTCCAGTCCCAGGTGGTGGCGATCTTGCTAATGGCCGAGACCTGCTTCTTGGCAATGGTGGCCACGGCGTTGGCATACGACTTGACCTGGCTGGAGCCACCAGACCAGGACCACGAGGTGGACCAGGCAATGGTGTTGTCGGCGAGGCTGTCGACGGTGGTGCACTGGCTGCCAGTGCCCTCAGCCTCGCCCCAGAGGTCCTGGTAGACGGTGTAGGCGCCGGTGGCGACGGTATCCCACTGCCCGCAGATGGTGGTGGCGCGGGCCTGCAGCACCTTGGATGGCCTCTCGATGGCGGCCGCAGAGACGCCAGACACCAGGGCGGAAGCGGCAGCGAGGAGAACGGCAGACTTCATGATGGAAGAGCGTGACAAAAACAAGCAGTGAACGTGTGTGTGCTGGGTGGTTAAAAGAGTGGACAACGTCGAGTTGGAGTTTGAATAAAAGAGCGTGGAAACAAAAATGTTTAGAAACGAACGAAAGACGACAAAGAGCGTGTAAAGAGCCAGAAGCTTAAGGATCGAGCCCAACTGTCGACAAGACGGGCTGTCGCCCGTGTTAAATACATGTGCACCGCGTCAACAATTCCACTTTTTCCACGTCCTCATCAAAGAGTAGAGTGCCGGGCCGTTTCACTACGCCAAGCCCCTAGAGAAATCCCCAGTCCAGCTTCCCGGATAGTCCCACCAGCTGGCCACCTTGGAGGCTAGCGGTTTCATAATGCATACTACCTTCGTATGCCCATCTCGCTACCAGTGCTCGCTTGCACGGAAAAGCAGGATTTGCGTTTTTCCATCGCTGGGAAAATCTGACTACTATGTACAGCCAAGAGAGGACTGTCTGTCTGCGCTGCCCCTGAATTTCGTCTAATAAGCGCCACACCAACGGATCGGACGAGTCGTAGTATCATTCTAGAACGCGCAGCGGTGGGGGAGCCTACAATAATAATTTCGTACGAGTACATACAAGTGTAAGAGACGCCCAAAAGGAAATAAGCAAGCCGCCAGCGAAAATAAGCCTATCCACACACAAACGTGCTCCATATGTCTGCTAACTCAGCCAAGGAAGGCCGGACCAACACCGCCGCCAAGGAGCGCCAGCAGGGCGTTAACAAGGAACTCGGGCACAATGGTAAGGGTAGAGATGTCGAGCAGCGACGAGATGGTAGTATAGGTCTTACAGCCGGTCTGCTTGTTGCCCTTAAGCGCCTTAATAACCCAGGCGAGCGCCTTAAGGGCACCAAGCACGGCTAGCGTGGCATGCTCGGACACACAAGGTCGCGCGTGTAGTAGACCAAGGCGCCGGCGGCGCAGTCCTTCTTGACGAGCTTGTCGGTGTTGGCGATCGAGCTGACCTCGTCTAGGTTGGACTTGTAAACGTAAGCGGGAAAGTGGGCACGCAGCTGCCAAGGGCGTTTTCGTTAAGAATAGCCATAAAGGCCGGCAACGTAAAGATGGACGGGTCGTTGGCCATAGCGGTAATGTGGTTGTCGAGCAGAAAGTCGAGCATGTTGGGCACGAAGCACTGCTCGCGCACCTTGGCAAACTTGGCTGTCAACAATCTGTTTCATGCCAATCTGGACACTACAAGGCCCACTTTAACGCCTCTTCTACTGGGTGCAGCACCTGCCCGACGGTGACCGCTGGATCAACATTGGGTCGCGCGGTTAGGTCGGCATAAAGGCGGCTGCGGCTTGCCGTCCGAGGGAGGGGAGCCGACGCGAAAGAGGCGGGCGACGCCGACTGGCCCAGGACCACCAGGACTGTGTATCCCTGGGCGGCTGGCAGCGTTCACGATGGCGGCAGTCCCGGAGGCGTCATCCTGAGGCGGTGAAGACGGAGGGTAGAAGCGAGCTTTTACTGCAGTGTCTTTGCCTAATACACGAGATTCAGCACGTAAACGCCATGCATGGACTAGTTGGTGTTGGCCATGGCTCTCAGCCAAGTTGAGTCCCTCCGAAAACAGCTCCTGAATTGGCACGGCCGTCTCGAAATCGACAGCACTAATTATCGTGTGGCACTATATACCGGAAGCTGCCGTGCGGCTGAAAAGGTTGAATCGTTGGCGTCTCGGTTGCTTCCTCAGCCTAAATGCATCCCGTGCTGTACGTGACCCCTGCCGGCTTTGCCGCCTACCGGAAATCTCGGTCAAATGCCCGGCCACAAAACTCCCGCTCTTCTTTTCGGCCTGGTCACCACGACATCTTTTCCATCACCTGTGACAGTCTCTTCTTGACCGATTTCCCCAGCTTGACTGGCTCGCTCTCCAGCTGTCCGAATGAAGAGGCGCGTTCCAATGTATCTGCCTGCTTCTGCCTGCCGGACTTATCTTTTCCAGATTTGCTACTTCCCCGGATCGGGATACGAAAGCGACGGCCGAACTAAGGCCCCTTCTTTTCGTCGTCTCTGGCTGGCTCGGGGTCGCTGTCGTCGATGTCTTGGTAGTATCCTGGGTCGCGAATAGACTGCAGCAAGCTATAATACGCTTGCTGACTCTGGGCCTCCAGCAAGGACTGGATCTGCCTGTCATCGTCTGGGGGCGTGTCTCGAAGGTCGTCTGCAAAGTCGGCAGCGCCGGAGATGCAAGCCATGCGTACAGCGAGCCACTGCAGTCTAAGGAGAGCCCTCATTTTTGGCGCGTCGTCCTTTGCAGCCCGGAGGTTGAAGCGAAAGCCTGATTCGATCCGGCGGCCGGAGGGAAGATGCCCTAGAGGGATTCCGCGGTCATTGCCATCAGGGATACTTGGAAGACCGGCCTCCACCATGTTGCCGCTAATCACGCCAAGGGCCTTTGTAATAAAATCGGAAAGGCCCTCGGAGTCAAGGTTGACGGAACGGAACGGCCGCTGGTTCGGGGTCTTGGCGCTCTTTGGATGGATGTGGTCGCTGTCGACCAAGGCTTGGGAAAAGCGCTTCGGCAGCCATCTCCATTCAACACGAATCAGCTCGACGTCTCCCTCAAAACAAGGGGACGTTTCGGCAACCGGCTTCAGGCCAAAAAAGGCATGGTCCCAGTACCAATGCAACTGGTGGTTGAGTGATACCATGTTGAACGGTTTGTCTGAACACGAGAGAACAGGATCGCCCGTGACAGGATCATGCTGAAGGAGTAAGCTTTGAACTTCGGCATACATTACCGGCGCCATTGTGTAAAGGAATTTTGTTAGAGCATCCCGTGCATTCTCGAAGTGGGTTCGCGATTTGTTGACCGCGTGCGGGATGATGTGAGCCACCTGTGGCTCAGCGCACTTGGTAATAGCACAAACGGACAGATCTCTGGCGAGTGCCTGTGAATCCAGTTAGGCCTGGGGCTTTCTGCAACTTGGAGATGGATGGCCTACCGTTGCAGCCTCTTTTGCCTGTCTTCGTTTCTTGTCTTCGGGGAGGGGTTTCCCAGAGGGTAAATTGTCTATAAGCACAGGGGTACGGTCTAGATATTGAGATTTTCCTCGGCCTGGACGTACTACATGTTAAACAAGAAGGAAGGCTAGTTAAAGGACGGAGCGGCTGCAGGAAATCTTACATGTACTAAGAAATGGCTCTGCATTTGCGAGAACGCTGTGCCATGTAGTCGCATCAAGATTCTCAACCAACATTTGCAGAACTTGGGTATCCTCGGTGGTCAGGAAGTACGAGAGCTGCATCATGTTTAGATTGTAAGACTCTGCGTTGCCAAGGGAGGCGCGAATCTTTTGTCGGACCTTGCGCGCAAGGCCCAGTCGTTTTTCGACGTCTCTGGCATAGCTGTCGCTTGGGTCAACAATATCGATGTTGCGGTGAAAATCCTGGCCAGTTCGGAACGCCAGAGGCGTGGTCGACGCCGAGTTCAGGAACTCCTCCACCTGCCGGCGGTAATCCACCTTTTGGGCTTCCGTTACTGGTACAGGCATGGTGCCTTTGGGGAACGAACGACCTGTGATTGAGTTAGTCGTAAGAGGCAAAGGGAAGCACTGCGTAAGGAAGCTCTCTAACCAGTCCTCAACAGTTCAAAGAGTAAGGTGGTACTTGCACGTCAGAACATTGATACAGTCGACGTGTTTTTGAGGCTGCTTTCAAGAAGCGTTCAACAACTCGTTCGGTGTGCAGCGTCGCAGAAGCAGAAAGGCACACGACGTTTCACCAAACGAGAGAAAATTCGCTCCTGTGACACACTGCCCTGTATGGGTGATTACACATACCCATATCTGCACTGTAGTCATTCCGACAAGGCGGTCCTGGGCTCTGATTGGTCAAGGGCAGAAACGCGACTGTGAATGTGTCGACGATGCTCTCTAGGCCGACAATCTTGCGCGGTTCTCTAATATTCCCGTGACTTAAGCAATCATCTTATGAATTTGGCCAAGACTTCAAACCATTTGTAGGAATGTGTCCTTCTCGACGCCGCGCCGCTTCCCTGGAGGCCGGTTTCTGATTCGCTAATTGTGGGTCGTTACGTGTGGCAACCCGCCGCGCTAAATGTATCTTACCTAGCATCCCCAGTTTTTAAGTAAGATACCTGGCGGTGCACGTTGGCTTTGATGCGCCCCTCTCGACATACATCACCTTCGGCTTTTGTCAGGCGTCCTTTTTCAAGCAACGATATGACGAACACAATTCCCCTTGCTGATGGCAAGGAAATCGACTACAATGACGCTCTTGACAGTGAGGCCGACATCCTCAGCCAACACCGTCAATGGAATGAATCGCTGGCCTCCAAGGCCGACCTGCTCCATCGAAGAGGGGCATTGGAAAACCTCGTTGCCTTTTACATCGGAGTTGATGCAGCTTGCGTGAAGACCGGACATCCAGAGACCTGGCGTCAGGGTGCATTCAATGTGGCAATTCCTATGCTTATTTTCGACAATGCTGGTGCCGCGGAAGACCAGCTGGTCAAGCCTGCTGGACCCGACAGCGACAGTGTAAACTGTGTTATGTTGCGCTGCCCTCTGCTGGCGAAATGCGCTGAGACGCACTACCCTGGCTCGATACTTGAGAAGATGCGATGTGAGACGGCGTCTTATGTGTGGATGCAGCGCTACTGCTCTCAAATTCGGATCCCTCATATTTACAGGTTTGGCTTTCCAAACGGTACCCACGTGAGTAATACTTTCTCGCTGTTTTCTATACTCAGGTTAACGAAATAGTTTACCTATGTTAATCGGCTACCCTTCTTCCGTCGGGCGATTTTATACATTCAACAATTCCTCTTATCGCTAATACAACAACCTGTACCTTCAAACTACCTTCCTGTACAACTACAAGACACCCTTATAAAAACAGGCTATATGGTCCTCGAACACTTTATCGCTGCCTTTGGAAAAGAGCTGCCCCTTGTTGCTCGAAAACGACAGATCACCTTAGAGCCCGCCAAAATGCGCAACTTGTTTCGCGGCATGTCTCGGATCATCCTCGCCATGGCCCGCATCCCCCAGACGAGGATCTAGGCCTTTCGCTTCAACTACGATGGCACGATATCCTTAGACAACAGGCCAATAACATGCGATTTGTTCATTCTTGAGACTGAGGTTGCGCCTAGGACGATGGACGTCGACAAGACATATACGAATGTCGACCAATATGTCTCGAATCTAACGACGTTCCACGATAAGCGATTTCTCACGGCACCGAATGCTACCTTTAGCGAAGCCGACTGCCAAGGTCAAATGGCTGTAAAAGCGTTCCTCCGTGCTGTTACTCATCATTTTATTAAAGACCACCGCAACGGGCCATTTGCGCTGTACATGTCGGACCAAAATGCATCGAATATTATGGTCGATGATGACTGGAATGTAACTGGAATCTATGACTTGGAGTGGATTATTTCGGCGCCTATCGACATGCCGCACACGCCAAGTTGGTTAACGTAGGAACCAATTGATCATATTGCCGGCAAGGGATACGAGGAATACGGCGAGACACGAGATGCCTTTCTGGAGACATTCAAGGCAGAAGAGTGCTTAGCCGATACTACAACGTTGGAAGCAACTTTCGGGTCAACTTTGAGTTCTATTATTGAAGGGAGCTGGTTTCAAAGCAGTTCTGGTTTTATAAATCTCTGCTGTCGACCAACGGCATGGACCACATCGTGCGGAGACAGATCGTATCGTTGTTTTACTTCGAGGCGCTTTCTTACTCGACATTCTACAGTATGTGGGGTCCAGGGTCGATGGATATTGTAAAGAGAAAACTTGACGACCGCGCAGCTTATGTGGCTAAAGTATCGGGGTTGTTTGGGCAGTGATCCGCCTAAGGCGGACGGGGTATAACGGCTGGTGTGGTTCGTATTCTACGTGAGAGAAATACCTTTAAAGTAGACGGGCTCACTTTTTCTATAAATGTTCCTGTAGAATTAACACAGTCGGGAGTGTGGGACGTCATGATGGCAGGAGAGAAGTGTCAGTAAAGCCGTCGAAAGGACAGATCACTATGGCAAAGGTCGAAGTGTTGCATTGCAGGAAGGCAAACAAGGCGACCAGATGCATCATGCAGTTCTTGCCGTGTGTAACTACATATTTGTATTTACAGAGTAGAAGAGAATTGGTCCGCCGGTGGATCAAAGCTCATAGGTGTGGTGGGAGAACCCCTTTTCACGGCGATGTAGACAGAACAGAGCAAAAACAGAAAAAGTTTAATGACATTCGTACCTGGTTCTCAGGTCAGTCGGCCATCCCAATCTTCCAAGCTGATTCCTTCCACACCATGACAACGTCTGGAATCACTTCCCGTGGCAAGACACTACGAGTATGCATACAGCTTTTAACCTTCCCACACAAGGAGAAGATCAGACACTGTACATCGACAAGGGCTACATATATCGTGGCTGGGAGATGCAACGCCGTGGAACCTCACAACAAGGCTAAACAAGTCTCCTAACATAGTGTAGCTTTAATCGAACGAGAGATGCGACGCCGTGCTAACAAGTTTTTCGTCTCCGGGTCAAAGATACGACGGACTAAAGTACCCACAAGGTCTCCTTGTGGAATAAGGTTTTGAAAAGTATGGTCACAATGTTTGGATTTGTTATAAAAGGGAAGAAGAAAATAATGTTGTAAATTAAATGTTTCACGGTCATTTTTTTTATCTGGTACGCTTCCCCCGTTACGGCATCTTGCAAGTAGCAAACTTCGATAAAGCAAACGAGAAACAACTATTCACCTCTCATACTAGCCTTACTGTGAAAACCCACTCCCTGTTGGGATAAAGCCACTCCATCCCTCACAAACTCCTTGTCGATAGGAGTAGATCTTTCAGGAAAAGCGTGCTTAGTAGGGCGTAAATCCAGCCACCTCGTCGAACGGAAACATCCAAAGCAAAAGCAACGGCGTTTGTCAGAAAATAAAGGACAATGACTCTTTCCGAGTTGAGCTGAGAGCACGTGTAGAACATTTGAGATGGTCTTTATTTGCCTTTTGTTACACGTGAATTTCTCTTACACCTTCTGTGCCACTTGGTGATTATTTAGGTAAAACACAAAATCCTGGAATATCCTATGTTACAAGTATAAAGAGCTGATCGTCATCGACACGAATTCTTTCCCTCTCTCTCCATCCCTCACTACGTATATTTATATCTCCCTCTCCTCCCCCCTATTTCTTCCCTCCATCTTCCTTTCGTGTCTTTCCCTCTTTACCTTTCTTTTATTTTATTTTTGAAATACTCTACTACAATGACTGGCGACGAGATAGGGGCCATCGTATCTTCTGTCATTGTTTTCCTCTGCTTCACATTCGAGTTTTTCTACTGCCTGCAAGATAAGAAAGATGGCCTCCGCATTTATGTCGGCGTTGCCTACTTCTTCTTACTTGCTTGTAGTATTTCGTTTTCGGTTGCTTATTTTTATACCGACAAACAAACGGCTTCCTTTATTTTTATTTCTTGGAAGAATACTACAGTCATTTTTCTCGTTATTTTAGTGGTAAGTCTTCTCCTCTGAATGGCTAATCCCTGCTTTTGCATTCCGCATGTATTCCTTCAGAACCCCCCCCCCCCTCGCAGCCCCCTCCACGAAGGCAATACTCCTTGGCCTACTAGAGGCAGTCTCCGGCCGTGCAAGCGAGGTTGGACCGGGAAGGTGTATATAAACCCCTCAGTCTCCCCCCTTGGGTCGAATTCAAATTTCGTTCTCCCGCCTTCTTGTCTAACAATCATACACCTTTTCCTACACGTTGACAAAATGGCAGCGATAGAAGTCACTCGCCACAGCCTACAGGACGAACGTGTGCGTGTAGTCCAGGCAGCCACTTTGAGGCGTGTTACCAGCTCCTCTGAAGCAACCGTTAAAATTGAATATGAGTCCGATGACAACCGTATTCAAACTGCAGCAGCAAAGGGGGCCTGCATGTCCATTTTATGGCCACAACAGCACATTCGCGCATTATCGTGTATTATATAACTTTACGGATCCGTCAAACAGGCTTCTGCTTCTCTTTGACTGCCCAAATGGGCTTAATATCAAATTTTACACTTGACCAGAGGTCAGTAGGTGGCTTCAAGCTGTAGCCAAGCCAACACATTTCCTACGTTTAGTCCACACCAAACTGCCAGTTTTGGGATCGTGCAATGGTTGTTTTCGGTGGATTTTGTTTCATGGCCCCGTTATATTTCCTGTTCGCATGTCTTCATTTCCTATTTTCCCTGCTCAAATCCTTGTGCCTGTAGTCCGGTCCCTGTCACCATTCACCTTTCGCCTTTCGCCTTTCGCCTTTCGCCTTTCCGCTCTCCCGCCTCACTGCCACCAGTTCTCCGGCCCCGGCCAGTCGCCCAGGACGTGCGAGATGTCGGCCAGGTTCCACGGCAGCGACGGGTCGTGGAACATGTCGCCAGACAGGTCGTGGGCGTACATGTGCTGGCCGGACACGGCCGGCATGTAGGAGTGGTCGGGACTGCTGCCAGACTGGCTGCCGGCCGTGGACACGGTGGTGGTCATGTCGGCCATGTCGGCCATGTCAGCCATGTCGGCCATGTCGGTCATGTCGGCCATGTCGGCCATGTCGGCCATGTCGGCCATGTCGGCCATGTCGTCGAGCTCCTGGCGGTGGTACAGCTGCTGCTGGTAGTGGTGGTGCTGCTGCTCCGAGTAGTAGTAGGCCTGCTGCGGCTGGCAGTCGGAGAGCGCGAGCGGAGCCAGAACCGTCGGCTGTGCAAAGGGCTGCTGAGTCAGCACAAAGGCTGAGGCCTGGGGCTGCCGCGGCTGTGTTGGCAGCGACGGCGACAGAGGCAGTGGCTGCCGCACGTGTGGCTGCTGTGGCTGCTGTGGCTGCTGCAGCTGCTGTTGAAGCATGCGCTGCTGCGATTGTTTGTCGTCCAGCTCGTAGTCCGAATCCTGGTCGTCGTCGTCGTCGTCGTCGTCGTCGTCGTCGTCGTCGTCTTCGTCTTCGTCTTCGTCTTCGTCGCCGCTGTCCTCCTTGTCCCCGCCCCCGTCTCCGTCCTCCTCGTCCCCATCCCCGCCCTCGGGCTCAGCCTTGACCTGCTCCTGGCCCCCCGCCTGCTCGACCCCGTCGCGGAGCAGCGCCTGGGCAAAGTCCTGCGTGGCGGCGGCGATGCGCTGCGTCGTGGGCGAGAACGCGTCGCAGGAGCGCAGGATGTGGACGCACGAGCGCAGGGCGGCGACGGTCTGCGGGTCGGCGCACAGGTCCTTGTCGTGGGCGAGGCGGCCCATGGCCAGCACCATGCAGCTGGCCTGGACAAAGTGCACGTCCCACCAGGTCTTCGCATTGAAGAGGCCGGCGCGAAAGAGGCGGTCCAGCAGGGCGGCGGCGGCCCTGGCCGCGTCGAGACATCTGCGCGCATACGCCTGCACGGCAGACGGGGGGGTGGACGAGAGGCGGTGGGCCGTTGTGGCCGTCAGGGCCAGCAGGAAGGGACGGCAGAGCAGGGTGACGGTGTAGTGGTACTGCACGTGCAGCAGGAGGACGGCGCGGACGTGAGAGGGCGGAGCGTCCGGGTGCAGACGAAGGTGAGCCGGCAGGCCCGTGAGCCACAGGTCGAGAGCCTCGGTGGTGGCGACGGCAAAGTCGAGGTGAGCGTGGTGGGCGTGGAGGGAGCGGGAGGACGTGCTTGCCGGGGGGGTTGGCGCCGGGTCCTTTCTGTGTCGGTCGGCACTCTCGCCTTCAGCCCGACTTCCCTCGTCGTCGCCGTACTGGTGCTTGCAGACGGACCCCAGGATGATCATGAGGTCGGCCTGGGCGGTGGTGGGGACGCTGCAGTCGGCGTCGTCAATGGCCGAGGCGCGGCCCAGCAGCGAGCTCTCGAGGCGCTCAAAGGCGTGCAGCGTCCACCAGACGCGGCGGCGCAGGTCGCGCTCGGCCGGGCTGCTGCTCCCGGCGGGCTCGCTGGCGCGGTGCAGGCCCAGGGCGACGGCCGTGCGGATGGCAGTGCCCGTCAGGTTCCAGCAGGCGTCGCGGCTGCCGGCCATGTGCAGGTGGCGGCAGTAGAGCAGCAGCGCCTGGACGTGGGCCAGCGTCGGTGCGCCGAGGAGGACGTCGGGCAGCAGCTCGCGCGTCTTGGCGAGGTAGAGGGCCTGCAGCTCGGCGCGGAGGCTGGGAGGGAGGGAGAGGGGGCTGCTGGTGGCGGGGGTGCTTCGTGGCGAGGATGCTGTGGGTAGGGATGGCAGAGAGGTGGGCGAGATTGGCGGCGAGGACGCCGAGGGGGACGGTGCCGGCGGCGTGGGCGAGGACGAAGCCGCCGCGTCGGCGCCCAGCACAAAGACCATGGCCAGACACATCAGCCAGGCCGGCTCGGCGCCGTCGGCCGACGTCCACATGGCGGCGAAGCGCGTCTGGAAGAGCGTGCGCTGGAAGACGGGACAGTCGCCGTGCACGTGCTCAAAGAAGAGGCCGACCAGCGCGTCGGCCACGTCGCGCCGCGGCAGCGGCAGGTCGGCGCTGGCCGTCGTCACCGGCGCCGGCGACATGGTGTCCAGCCGGGGCTCTGCGGCGGCTCCGGCTGCAGCCATGGCCTCCCGCAGCTTCACCAGCAGCGCGTGCGAGCCGACGGGGCCGATGTGGCGCGACAGGCCCAGCGCGTCCGCAAACAGGTGCTCGTCGCAGGGCCGTGGACGGGTGGTGGTCGTTGTGGTCGTTGTGGTCGTCGTGGCCGTGGTGGCCGTGATCTTCGTCGTCGGCTTGCCGTCTCTGCCCATTCGCCTCCTCCACCGCTTCTGGCCCGTCAGCTGTTCCGGCCCCGTGGCCACGGTGATCTCCTGCTTGACCGGCGAGTCGTCGCCGCTGGCCGTGATGCACGACGACATGGCTGCCGTCGTCGTCGTCGTCTTCGTCGTCGCCGCCTGCTGGTAGCCGTGGCCGGCGCTCCCTCCTCCTCCCGGCGGACTGGGCCCCGGGCTCGGCTGCTGCTGGGCCACACAGAGCGCCGCGGCCAATGCAGGCCCGTCGACGACCCCGTCGCCACCGCCACCGCCACCGCCACCGCCACCTCCTCCACCTCGTCCACCTCCACTGCCTCCACCAGACGGCGCCGAGATGCTGCTGTACACCCGCCGCTTGCGCGGCTCCGTCGTGGTGCAGGGCCGACCAATCTCGTTGCAGGCGCGACACGTGTCGGCCGTGCTGCCCCGGAGACACTTGCACCGCTTCTTCTTGCACCAGTCACAGCTCATCTCTGTGCGCTGCCGCTTCTCCGGCGGCACCCGTCGCCGCATCAGCCGCAGCAGTGCGGCCGGCTCGATGATCGTCGTCTGCCCGGGCGGGCCGTACGACGACGGCTGAACGCGCACTTGCTTCATCATCTCGACGCGTCCTCTTTCTTATCCGTTTGTCGAGAGGGAAGGCGAAGGAGAAAGGGGGAAAAAAAACAAAAGAGGCGCAGGCCAACTGCACGGAAGCTGCTGTAAAATCGAAATCACGAACTACTCCCGCATTCTGGCCGTGCGCACAAGTCCTACTCCCGCATTGGTAGTGCCGGCCGGTCCACACACGCCGACCTGAGGGCTGGAGGTGGGGGATAGCAACGGCAAGGATGTTAGGGGGGGGGGGGGGGAAGCCTTTGTCGAACAGATCGTCGGTTTATCTCCGGCAACTTGTGTAGGCTGGGTGTCCCTCGCAGAGAGATAAGCCGACGCGGCGTCAGATCATCGAGGCAGGTTGAGTGACAGGGGCAGCTGTGCTCGACCAGGCAAGCCAAATCGACGTCTCGAAGCGGTTCTCCGTTCTGGGAGGACTGGCAGCAATCGAATGGCGAAATCCCAGCGCTAATGATACCAGGCGCCGGAGAACATGGTAGGCGAAGTCCATAGTCGCAGGTACCAGACCGAAGAGGCCTCACCAGGTCGGTGGCCGCGGTCCGCAGGCCACGGACCAATCCGCGGCGAGCAGCCATCGTGCAGAGGCCCCCAAAAAGACTCCCCAAAGGATCGAATCAGTCGACCCAGCAGGCGACGGCCCACGGCCCACGGACCATGTTTTTCGTCCGTCAGTGCGGAGAAGGCCGTCGCCCTGATAGCCATGCATGCCCCCTTGTCGCGGCCGACCCAGCTTGGCAGGCGTTGGCCGAGAGCCACCAGATCGACAGAGACCTGTCGCGGCGAAAGCCCAGAATGGAGATGCTGGGGACTTGCCCACCGCCAAAGTCCGCGCCTGCCCCAACAGCACAAAGCTCTTATCGGCTGCTGATAAGAAAAAAAAAATTGCCTTGTCGGGCGAACAGGCTGCAGGGTCGTCTTATCGGCAAAAACCGTTACCTCATCGGAACCAAAAGTTGCCGCATTGGGTAAGCAGCGATCCGCCGTCGGCACTGACCCGATAGCGCACGGGCCCAAGGGCCAATCACAGCAGGCGAGCAGCGAAAGAAACGGGAACGCTGCCTGCCGCCGGCGGATATGCCGATGGTATCTTTCTCTGGCCGCCGGGTTCTGTTCCAATCTCCATGGCTGTCTCCGTCGCTTGCCTCCGTCGCTGCTTCTCGTCGCTATCGAAACGCCGATCGCAGAGCAGAATCCAGGATTGGAGCCAGATACGACGGCATTGCCTAACAGAGCGCCAGTGCTGCAGGAAGGAGCAGCTCCTATTTGTTGTCCCAGTGCACAGCCTTCTTTCCTGCTCTGCCAGCAGAACGAGAGTGTGCGGCTGCACACAAGCCGCTGTGCCTGCTTCTCTCTCTCTCTCCCCCCTCTCTCTCCCCCCCTCTCTCTCTCTCCCCCCCCCCCCTCTCTCTCTCTTTCCTTCACTTTGCCGGAAGACTGTTATCCTAGCGTCGTCATTTGCCCCTGGCCGGCTCTTTAGCCGATTTCCGGCATTGCTGGCCCTTGAATTGTGGGGCGGCAATGGAACAGCCGTTTTGCTGCGGAACAATACGAGATTTTCCGTTGTGCAGTACTCGGTAAAGATTCCCATTGCCAGTCTGTCGTATTTGCTCCTACCGTGGTTGCAGAGCCAATTTCGTTGGTGGAGAAATACGAGTACTCGTACGGCACAGAATAATGACAAGTGACGCCCTTGTCTCCTCAGGCTTTCCGGCCGCAGAGGCTCAAAGACCTGGTGTCGTAGTCGGCTGCTTTGGAAACATGCCACTCCTCCTGGCGGGTATCCACCCCGATATTTCGATATCTGCGCGCCGGTCTCGTCATCCAAGCCGGCGTGGATTTGGGGCCGGTTTTGTTTTCCATCCAACGTGCTTCTCCACCCATCCACCCTTTGCTCCCACGTGGGATTTTTGCTAGAACTCCCAGGTCTGGCCAGTTTCCTTGCCATGTGAGAACAAACTGCACTGACATACGAGTACTATTATGTCCTCGCCAGCCATTCGTGCTTCTCCTGCCTGCCTGCCTGCAATGCCAGCATGTAGCATCCCACTCCCGCCTGTCTGCTGTGCGTAGCCGCTGCACCTGTCGTGAGCGGTCTGCTACGCTTGGAAGGCCATGCAAGTACTCCATCCACGCCTGTTGTTTGACGCCCTTGGAGCTATGGTGGTTGCGGCTAGACTTGGTGTGGACAACGAGGACACCCTCTTGCTGTGCAATAGGGCTCGATCCATCTCGTCGTTCGGCCGAGCCCATATATAATCGCCTTTTCCATCACGGTCCATGTCAGCTATCAGACAGCTTGTTGTTGATTAGGATTCCCATTTCGTATGCGAGCCTGAGCCTCTTCGGTTGCCTTGGGCAGCCTACGTCCCTTGTGCCGAGGTGTAGTGTAATATTACGTCGGGCCGTGTCCTGTGGCTGTGTGCACACCCAATGGCGCTGCTGCTTATGCATCGATATTGCAGCTGATGGCAGTTCTTTACCGAAAGCGCCAGCCGCACGATGCCTATTAGGGACTGCCAGCAAGATGTGCTTCACTGCAATATTGGCTCTTTCTGCATTGGTGCCCGATATTTCGTATGGTCCCCCACTCAGCCTCAGATTAGCTGTGATGCGAATTGGGCCGCATTGGCAGCCCCGGGGCGAAAAAAAAGAAGAAAAAAAAAGAGAAAAGAAGGGAGGGAGGCAGCTTGCGGGGGGGTTGCTATCTGATGGGAACGGAGTGACGGAGCGAGGGGGTAGAGACGATCCTGGCTCACCCGTAACGTATTCCCTGCAGAAGATGTCGATTTTCGAAGACGCCCGGCGCGACGGGCTGTACAAGGCGCGGCTCAAAAACTGGCTGCGCATCGATCCGGGCATCCTGAGCACGCTCGACGCCAAGACGGGCTGGACGGTGCTGGCGACGGCGGTGGCGGCCGGCCTTCCCGAGCAGGTGGAAAGGCTGCTGGACGGCGGCGCGCGGGCGGACCAGCGCTGCCGCGACGGCGAGACGGCGCTGCTGCTGGCGACGTGGAAGACGCCGACGGAGCGGCCGCTGCTGGTGCAGATGCTGCTCCGGCAGCTGCAGCGCGGCTCGCCGGCGGTGGACGACACGTGCGAGGCGGCGGGCAACAACACGCCGCTCATGTTTGCGCTCGCGAAGCAGGACGTCGACTCGGTGCGGCTGCTGGTGCGGGCGGGCGCGCGGCTGACGAGCGTGCGCAACAACCGGGGCTTCGACGCCGTGGAGGTGGCGCAGAACACGGGCCGCCGGACGCTGGTCAACACGCTGTACCCGGACCGCGAGCAGTCGGCCTTTGCGCGCATCTCGTCGACCGTGGTGTCGTTTGCGCGGCACGTGGTCTCGTGGGTGGACGACCGGTTTGCCGGCTTCATGGGGCGGCGGTTTGGCTTCCGGGGGGAGCGGTCGAAGAGCACAGAGAAGGTGAGCGAGGGTGGTAGATTTGGTTGTGTTTGTTGTTTTGGTTGATTCTTTTTCGTCTTTTCTTTTTTTGTCTTTTTTGTCTTTTGTTTTCTTTTGTTTTGTTTTCTTTGTTTTCTTTGTTTTCTTTGTTTTCTTTCTTCTCTCCTTCTCTTCTTCTCTTCTTTTTTTCTTCTTTTTTCCTTCTTTTTTTCTTCTCTTCTTCTCTTCTTCTCTTCTTCTCTTCTCTTCTTCTCTTCTTCTCTTCTTCTCTTCTTCTTTTCTTCTTTCTCCCTTTTCCTTTCTCTCTCCCCCTAACCACTCAGAAACTCCGGACAATGAATCGCACCCCCCGGGAGCCGACAGCCGAAGACTTTGTCCGCTCCGTGGACAGTTACGTCAAGAACACGCCCGTGCTGGAGACCTTTTTCAAGGACGACAAGGAGTTCACGCAGAAAATGGCCAAGAAGCTCGTCGACCTGGCCAGCGACCCGGCCTCGGACCTGGCCACGCCCGACGTGCTGCCCAAGACGATCAAGGTGACGATGCACCAGCAGGTGATCTACTGCGGTAGGACCCCGGCCCTCCCTCGCCGTCTCGCCGCCCCTGCTGACCTGTCCAGACGACAGCAGCTCCATGACCAACCGCAAGGGCACCGCCGAAGGCCGCTGGGAGAACCAAAAGGCCCTGGCGCTGCGCATCGCGCGCACCACGACGCGCGTCCTGCCCGACAGCGACGGCGTGGCGCTGCGGTTCATCAACCAGCCGACGGCCGACACGTCGCTCTCGCTCGACCTCGCGGGCATCCAGCAGGGCCTCGACGCGGCCACGGCTAGCGGCGACACGCCCATCGGCACGCAGCTGCGCCGCCAGATCCTCGTGCCGCTCGTGTACCAGCCGCTGGCCCAGGGCACGCTGCGCCGGCCGCTGCTGGTGTCCATCCTGACGGACGGCGGGCCCAGCCTGGAGGACAGCGGCACGCTGGCGCGGGAGATTGTCGAGTGCGGCAACGAGCTCGTCCGCAGCGGCTATCCGCGGGACTGTACGTGCTGTCCCTCGTGCCGTTTTCTTTTCTTTTCTTCTCTGCCCTCCATGCTGACGGCCAGGCGTCAAATTCCTCATCGGCCAGGTCGGCTCGTCCAAGGAGGCCGTCGGCTTCCTGGACACCCTGCGCGGCAACGAGGCCATTGCCAGCGTGTCGCACGTGTACGCCGGCCGTTTTGACGAGAGGTTCCAGTCGTTTCGCGACGAGCGGAAGCTGGAGAGATGGGTGAGTGGCGCATGGATGCTTCAGGGGCCGGGGTTGCTGACTGTTTCCAGCTGGTCGAGACGCTGTTTGAGCCGTTTGCGGCTTCCGAAAGCAAGAAGTAGGGGATTACGACTTGTCATTGTGTAGGTTCTTTGGTGCTGTATGTTTGTTGAGATTGAAGGTTTCGGGAGATTCGCAGTCTTTCGAAGCGACAGAGCCAACCGAATCGGAACTGTCCTGATTCGTATAAACATCCTCTTCAACCCCAATCTACCCCGGTAGTTCCTCAAGCGCAAGACCCCAACGTGAGCTGCCAGAGCTTCTCCTTCAGCTCGCCCACCTTGCGCTGGGCTGTCTCCTCGACCTGCACCACGCACTTCACCAGGTTCTGCGTATTCTTGGCCATCTGTGCCGCCAGTTCCAGGTCGCCTTCCTCGGCCACCTCCCGGGCCCTTTGCGCCAGCTTGCGCACCGTGTCCACCAGGGCTTCGAGCCGCGCCGGCAGGCCGACGTCGGCAACAATGTCCTCGACCGCCGTCTTCAGCTCCCTGACCGAGGCGGCCACGGCCGGGCTGTCTGCCCTGGCCGCCAGCTGCATCGCCTGCATCTCCAGCGTCTGGGCTGCGCGCACGTGCTCGCCGGCCCTTGCGACGGCCGCAGTAGCCTGGCCGAGGGCCTGGTCGGCCACGACAGTCACGGCGGCCACGCCGTCGCGGTAGTTCCTGGTGCAGACCCAGACGGCCACGACAAGCAGCAGCGAGAGGGCGCGGGCCAGTGGCAGCAGGGCGACCACGAGCAGGGCGTGGGGTAGCCAGTGGGGGTACGTCTTGTTGCCAAAGAGGTTGCAGCACGCGGCGACCTGGCTGTGCATGTAGTAGGTCAGGCCGGCGAGGGTGCGGGGCGGCGTGCTGAGCGAGAGGGACACGAGCGCGAGCAGGACGAGGGGCAGGGTGGCCAGGGAGGGGATGGGCAGCGGCAGGGCGCCAAGCCAGGAGCGCAGGTGCAGGGTCAGCCAGAGGCAGGCGACGACGAAGCCGCCTGGGCGTGGTTAGTTAGCAACGAGGGGGGTGGTCGGGCAGGGAGCAGTGCGGCAACAGACTCTTGTAGGCCCGAAAGACAGAGCCTAGCCTTTTTGGATGGGCGTAGTCGGCGGCCATGGCGAGCCTGCTGGGAGACGTTTTGTTGGTGGGGGTGTTGCAGTGGTCCATAGTGGAAGGTAGGAGGGGAGAGGTAGTTGAAAGAGACTGGTGCAAGAGTTGGCGTTCAAACGAGGAGCTGAGTGAGGACGACGGGGTAATATCCCTGGACGGGTGGGAGGGCGGATGACGGGTCAGCTCCGAGGTTGGGCGGCAAGTGGCTGGTGCTGCATAAACTGATCCACTGTCTGAGGGAGGTGTTGGGCACCGTTGGGTAGATGAAGCAGAAGGTCACGATGGCGTTTTGGAAGCGTCCGGTATGCAGACTGACGTCTTTCCGTGCAGCTGCAGACGCCGCGGGTCTTTGAGAAGAGAGAAGGAAAGAAGAGGGAAAGGGGGAAAGAAAGAGGGAAAGAAAGAGGGAAAGAAAGAGGGACAGAAAGAAGGGAAAAGAGAGAAGAAAGAGAGAAGAAAGAAGAAGGAAAAGAAGGAGAGAGAAGAAAGAAGAAGGAAAAGAAGGAGAGAGAAAGAAACGACATAAAGAAACAAAGAAAACAGAAAACGAAAACGAAAAGAAAATAACAAACACAAAACAAACACAAAACAAACAAAAACAACAAAAAAACAACAACAACAACAACAACCCCCCCCCATGGATGACGCCATCGCCTCCCTCAAGGCCCAGCAGGTGCCGGTGCTCGAGCCCGGCCAGGCGGCCTACCGCAAGGCCATTGCCACGTCGAACCTGCTGTTCCGCTTCACGCGCCCCGACTGCGTCGTGCAGCCCACCAGCCCCGCCCAGGTGCAGGCCGTCGTCGTCGAGGCGCGCCAGCGCGGCCTCCGGCTGACCATCAAGTGCCAGGGCCACTCGTACGCCGGCCACTCGACCGCCTTTGCCGGCATCTCGCTCGACCTGCGCCGCATGAGGCGCGCCCGCCTCGACATGCCCGCCATGACCGTCACCGTCGACGCCGGCTGCCAGTGGGGCGACGTCTACGAGACGCTCATCCTCGGCCGCCACGACGGCTACGTCGTCAACGGCGGCCGCTGTCCCACCGTCGGCGTCAGCGGCTTCCTGCTCGGCGGCGGCCTCGGCCCCTTCACCCGCAGCTTCGGCATGGGCGCCGACACCCTGGCCGAGGCCACCCTGGTCACCGCGCGCGGCGAGCTCGTCACCGTCGGCGAGCAGGACCCGCCCGACTCCGACAGGGGCCGCCTGTTCTGGGCCCTGCGCGGCGCCGGCGGCGGCAACTTTGGCGTCGTCGTCCAGCTCAAGCTGCATGTCCAGCGCCTGCACAACCGGCGCGGCACCGTCGTCGCCGGCCGCTACACCTGGTACCCGCCGGCCCCGGCCGGCCGCTCCTCCGGCTTCGACGACCCCGACGTCATCCAGACCCTCAACGCCTTTTACACCACGCCGTGGCCCGACCGCATGACCATCGACACCACCTGGCTCTGCGACTTTCGCGACGACTCCAAGGGCGCTGCCGGCGTGCGCTTCAACGTCGCCTTTGACGGCAACAAGGTCGAGTACAACCGCCTCATCCGAACGCACATTGCCCACCCGCCGCTCGCCGAGCAGCTGCAGCGCCGCGTCCTCGCCGAAAAGTCCACCCGCTTCCTCTACGAGACCCTGGTCGCCCAGTGGCTCGAGGAGGCCGAGACCGCCTATCCGCGCAACCCGACGTACGAGCTGTACAGCTCCTTTTGCTTCGCCAACGACGCGCCCGCCCTCATTGCCCAGGTCACCACCGCCATCCGCACCCTGATGGACGACTTCCGCTCCCGCTTCGCCAACGACAAGGTCAAGTTCTGGGTCACCTGGATCCACGCCGGCGGCAAGGCCACCGAGAAGCCCGCCGACGCTACCGCCTACTTCTGGCGCCAGGCCGTCTTCCACACGTACGTCACCATCGAGTGGGTCGACAAGTGGATGGAGGGCGAGATGCGCGCCTTTCTCGGCGAGGTCAAGGAACAGCTGCGCCCGCTGTCGCTCAACAAGGAGGCTGCCTTTATCAACTTCCCCGACCGCGATTTCCCCACAAAGTCCCACGAGCGCGCCTATTTTGGCGACAACAAGGCCGAGCTGCGCCGGGTCAAGCAGATCTGGGACCCGGACAAGTTTTTCTCGTGGGTGCACGGCGTGCGCCGGCCCGACGACCCCGACGAGGACAACGATGGCGACAACATCGACCGGACCGACAAGCTGGCCACCGAGCTGTGGGGGGGCGACGAGTGGGTCAAGGAGTGGACGTATGTGCGCCAGGACGACCTGGAGGAGGACTTTGAGGATCTGGAGGGCATGGGGTACGGAGAGGACGAGTAGGCGTTGACGCTCCTTTGACCGGACGGCAACACAGACGTCTGGGGGAAAGCCATCCTTTAGGGCTCCGTACACCCTGGACCATTCCAGTGTATGTATGCTTTATCCGTTGCATAGTTTATTCCACGGGCACAATCCAGTATCACCCCGCTGCTGATCTTTGCGACCCATCTGCCATAGGATACAGGTGAATCTTGGGGAACGCCATTACCAGGCGCTTCTCAAGCAGCCAGCAAGGGAGTCAGGTATGTGACATCGATGTAACCTTGATCGCGGCCTGTTCCGCCAGTCAACATCCCAAGAATCCGCCCTTCACCGTCAACGACGATGGAGCCCGAATTGCCAGGAGCAGAAAAAGATGTCCTGTTTCGATCGTATCAGTAGACGGCAATCTCCAGGGAAGTCGGCACGATGCCATTTTCTGTATATCTGCGTACGAATGATTCGAGGCCATTTGCTCGTCCAATCGTCACGCCCGAGGCCATTCCATTTTTGACAACCATCAGGCATGGTTCGCCCTTCGCATCTTTCTGAAGAGGCCTTCGGAGCTCACTTTGCTAGACAACACCATTGACTTGAAGACGACCATTCGGCGGATACTTGAAAGCTGGTGTACTCGTTGGGTTGGGATGCATTTTCTTTTTGAATTCGTACATACCCTGGGTATGTCGGACGCCTGGGTGTATTAATGCAAGGACACTTGTGTAGTGGAGGCTGGGAACGTACCGAGAGACATGACGTTCCCCGTAAAACTGTCCCAATCGATCTTTGCCTGGTCGATTTCTACCAAGGCCCAATCTTCTATATAGGGAGAATTGTCGGAATCGACGACGGAGATGGGTGGCGCATACACGACGTGGCCTAGCACGCGGAATCTGGGAGAGAACCAATAATCCACGGCCTCTCTTCGCAGTTTGGTTACGTTTGAAATGTCTTGTTCGAGCTGGCTGATTTGGAACCTGATTGCTTGCCTGTCATTTTCATTTGTCTTGTCTTGTGGAATGTTTGCTAACGTTTCGATGTTCATGTCCCGCAATTCGATGCTCTGTCCAATCTTACTCATCATAGCATCAACAGCATTTGTAAACGCCGCAAACCCAAGACCAACCACGTTATGGCGTGGCTGGCCTTGAAGACTTCTTTCGTAGACTGTGTTAGGATGGCAGTTCTGTAGAAGGACGCCATGACGGGTGGTAAGAAGAAAGACTCGATCACCCCCACCTCCCTCTCGAAGATAGAGTGCTCCTGTCGATTTAATGTGGGGTGATTTTAGAAGGCCGATGGCAAGACCAAGAAGAGGTGAGAAAGGGCTTCGAAGATTGTCGATAAACATTCGATCCCAGCCGACGGACAGCGGCGGGAGGAGCTTTGGGCCACGTAACGGGGAGAAATTTGATTCCATGAACGCTATTTCAACATCTGGATGACCGGCGTCTTCCAGGATCGCTTTGCACCCGGAAGCTGCTATTTTGGCGTCTGATAGGTTGAGGGACCCGGGTCGAACACCAATCCAAAGATACAAATGGTCCCGCAGGGCCACTTTCTTCAGAAAATCGGATCGGGTCCATCGACGTCCAAGCAATGTGAGTAGTGTCGAGAAACTTGCAGACTGCTGTGCCGATTGCCACCCACTTGTCTGTGATGGCATGTCCAAAGACAGGCCGCGCCTCTCGTCGCCTCCGCTGGGCTTCAGGCGGTGGTGGTTCGGGCCATGGAAGTCCGGTCCGGAAAATGCAGTGTGGCCTCGAGGGGAACCCGTAAAAATCAAATTTTGACGCGGGAAATGAGTCTTCTCGTGGATCGCTGCCGGAAGCATTGCTTGAAAGAAGTGTCAAATCTTCGGGGTCCGAATCGGCACTCTGCAATCCGGACAGAAGAACACAGGTGCGAGAAAACTTATCGTCATAGTTTGGAGGCGTGGGGTCCATCTTGAGCAGAGTGCAGAGGCGCGGGAGGATTGATCAATAAGAACTGCAAGTGTGTAAACCTCAGGATGAACTGCGAAGCCAGAGGAAATATTAAAACTCTGCAATAAGGTGAATAAGAAAACTCGGCTTGGCTTCAATGGGACAGGAAGGGAAGGAGCGATCGAAGCTGCGCGTGACATGTAACGATGGGCACACTGTGATTTCGCACAGTAATGGTTACGTACAGAGAGAAAATTACGTCACTGGCGGCATATATTTCGACCTTGCTTGCTCTGACGAGAAAATCATGTAATCATGCTATAGTCAGCTACGAAACATGCCTTCGCGTCTGACAAGTGACGGTTGATAGGAATGCCTTGTTTGAGTTACACGACGATCAAGTGCACCAACACGCTGCAAGGCTGCGCAACGAGGCTTTATTGGAGCTCTGCTGACATCTATATCTTACAGTCGACTCTATTTTACAACGGAGATGGGTAGGGTGTAGATGGCCTCGGCCAACTGCTGCATGGCGTCTGGGTTTGCGGCTAGGAGTTCCCAGCGCTGGATTCGCTTGCACCAGGCCGGGTCGTCCGCGAAGCTCTGTACCTCCGTTCCGCGGTATTTGTCATAGACCACGACAGAGTCCGCATCGCCGATCGGCTTCCAATCGTCGGCGGTGATGAAGTTGAGCCAAAAGTCTTGCATCTCGTGGCACAACTCAATATTCGTCCGTTTGTACGGGCCACTGCTCGGGCTGTCGAGCTCTTGCTGCGGCAGCGCAGTCGCCTCGTGGCCAGGCTCTGTGTACGGCCGTCTGATGCCCCGGTCGGCCTCGGCGAGGGCGTTATGGAAGGCTTCAAACAGGAAGATGAGATCGACACAGTGGTGGGCAACGCCCTCGTTGGGCCCCGGAAACGGGTTTCCGACGGCAACGTGGAAGGACTGGATGTGGCCGATAGCCGGGCCGCCGCTCTTGGCCCGGACATCATTGCGGGCGAGATGTGCAGGGGCTTCGAACAGGGAGTCGCTCAGCAGGGCGAGGAGGCCCTGCCGCAGCTCATCTGTTGTCGCAGACGCAACGAGGCCGTACGCCTGCATGATCCCAGCACGCTGGTTAGGGTCACTGTAGGCGGCCTCGAAGCTGGACAGGATCTGGTCCCAGGTCGGCAGTCCTCGCAGAAAGGCGGCGGCCTACGGGATTGTTAGCACAACGGACAGGGACAAAACACCATTGTGGTGGCCTACCTCAACGTCTGTGACCCCCACGAGAACGTCGATACCCTTTTCCGAGGCCTGCCGTGGCAGATGTCGCAGATCCACCGGGCCCAGATCGACCTGCGAGTAGCCCCGGAAGATGGTGATGTCATCAGCGACAACGGGGAAGCCCTCGAGAAAGGCTTTGCCGGCCATGTCGAGCAGGACGGACGCGGGGATCTGGCGGAGGTGGTGGACCCGCTCGCTTGGCGAGGAGGACGACAGGGCTGGGCCGCAGAGACGCTGCCAGGAGGCGTCGGCTGTATGCAGGGACACGGGGCCGAGGGTGCCAAAGGCGCCGGACTGCATGAGGACGCGGCGGAAGAGCGGTTTCTGGCCGGCGGCCGCGGCAGCGGTAGCCTCTAGGAGGTGGGTGTGGACAGAGACGGAGCCCGCAGACTGGCCGCCGATAGTGACGCGGTCGGGATCCCCGCCAAAGGCGGAAATATTGCGGGCGACCCAGGTGAGGCCGATCTTCTGGTCACGCAGGCCGAAGTTGAGGCCGCCGGTGGCGGTGGCCCGGCGGTCCTGGTCCTGGACGGCAAGCAGGTCCCGGCCAGCAGCGAAGCCAAAGACGTTGAGCCGGTAGTTGATCGTGACGGCCACGATGGGGGTTCCGCGCTGCAGGGCGCGCAGCACGAGGCGGGCCGGGTCCCACATGGGGTCGGAGGAGGCGCCAAAGGCCAGGCCGCCGCCGTGGATCCAGACGAGGACGGGCAGCCGGGCATCGTCGGCGGCGGCGATGCCGTGACGGGCGAGCGCGGCCGGGCTGGGCCGGACGACGGTCAGGTGCAGGCAGTCGAACTCGGACTCGGCCACGTCGGGGAAGGGCAGGTAGGCCTGGAAGGTGCGCGACGTGTTCGGTCCGGACGGCTGGGGGCACTTTGGTCTGGGGGGGTCAGGGACGGCTTCGACGAGCAGGACGAAGCAACGCACCCGTGGCTGGTGGCGTCAAAGACGTTGCGCGGCAGGCGGGCGCGGAGCTGCGACTGCTCCCAGCGCGCGGCCACAGAGCCGTAGGGGATGCCGCGGAACTCGTGCAGGTCAGCCGACACGGGCGACTCTCTGCCGACGACCGTCTGGAGCACGCTGTCGGCCTCCCAGGAGGGCAGGTGAACAAGGGGGAAAATGGAGCCGTCTGGCGGCGCTGAGATGGAGGACGTCATCGTGTGCGGAGGGTGGCTGCAGAGTTTGGGTGAGGAGTAGAAAGTATCGTAAGGGGCCCTATCGTAAGAGGAGCAAGCTTCCGTCAGTCGTGGGCAGACTTGTCGGACCCTCTTCCGAAGATCTACCTATCCCCTGCTATCTCGGCCTAATCCGTCAACGGATGCGTCCCAATCAGGCTAGCGTATCCACAGTGGACCGGGTTGCGCACGGCTCATTTCACTGTGCTCCGGCGGTTGAGCAGTCTGTGGAGTTGTTCCCCGTTCCTCCGCTTGTCAGCGGAGACCGGTGGAATGGCTCAGCCGAACAAACACAGGAAAGTGGTGAGGCTGCACTCCGTAGAGCAGTATACCTGAGCCGACACGGTGCATAATACTACCTGTGCTGAAACATGAAACACACGGACTACGCTAGATCACGTGGCGCTAGACACTAGACACTAGCTTGTGCTGAATGCACATCCTCGCGTAGGCCTTTGTGCAAATGTCCCACGTGTTTGCCAAAGGATGTCGTGACAGGCGAAAGGCCCCAATCGGGCAGCTGGAATCTCGATAATAGTTATTCCATCTCGTGGGGCGTTTCTGCCGCTAGTCAAACGCAGGATACGGATCAGACTTCATTTTACGAAGAACAAGCCATTCCGTGGCCAGACGGCATTGCAGTTCGTATGAGCAGACCGGCTCGTATTACGGACGCCCTCGACGAGAAGTCCGAGCAGAAGCCCACGGGCAGCGGGCACCATGTGCATTGGTGGAAAGTAACGGGATTATGATGGCATCGGGTGCGTTTCGTTTGTTCGCCACAGCGTCGCATTGTGCAACCGGCCGCTACGACCAGACGAGGCGAGATGAGATGCGGAGTCAACGTACCGAAATGAGAGAGGGAAGACGGGACGCGAGGCTAACGGTCGTATTCGAAGACTCTCAAACACGGCGGAAAGTCCAGAGGCAACAGGCTAATGCCCGGATGGCAAGGGCGGAAATACTTGTCCACCATGGAAAATGGAGCCCTGATCTTCCGACGATGAAACGCCGATGGTCCGATGTCCCATGTACTCGTATACGGGGTAGGGGCACTACGGAGTAGACAGACGCCTCGGCCTCGCAAGTGAAGGCCGTGGCATCCGTATCGTATCTTACGAGTGTATGGGATGAAGACCGGACGAGATGGGATGGATCGGCCTGGACGTTCTCGATACATAAGAGCACAACGGCCCCCGCGACGAGAAGCAGAAAGAGGGAGCAGGACACGCCTCTGACGTCTCTGCTCTCACATTCGTTTCCACACGCTTCCCACCCTCGCTTCCACCCTCGTTTCAACCATGCCTTCTCTGCTTGCCAGCCTCGCCGTGCTGCTCGCAGCCGTGCAGCCGTTTGTGGCGGCACAGCTGAGCGGCACGGTGGGCCCGACGACGACGCGGGCGGCCAAGGCGGCCACCAAGGTGTGCAACATCCTCAACTATGGCGGCGTGGCGTCGGCGACGACGGACAACAGCGCGGCGATCGCGTCGGCGTGGGCGGCGTGCAAGACGGGCGGCGAGGTGTACATTCCGAGCGGCAGCTACGGCATGAGCTCGTGGGTGACGCTGACGGGCGGCTCGGCGGTGTCGATCAACCTGGAGGGCCAGATCTACCGCATGACGGCGGGCACGTCGGGCGGCAACATGTTCTTCATCGAGCACACGACGGACTTTGAGTTTTACAGCGGCAACTCCAAGGGGGCCATCCAGGGCTACGGCTACGAGTTCCACACCAAGAGCACGTACGGGCCGCGGCTGATGCGGTTCTACAAGGTGACCGACTTCAGCGTGCACGACATTGCCCTGGTCGACTCGCCGGCCTTCCACTTCACCATGGACACGTGCACCAACGGCGAGGTGTACAACATGATTGTGCGCGGCGGCAACGAGGGCGGCCTGGACGGCATCGACATCTGGGGCTCCAACATCTGGGTGCACGACGTCGAGGTGACCAACAAGGACGAGTGCGTGACGGTCAAGAGCCCGGCCAACAACATCCTGGTCGAGCGCGTCTTCTGCAACTGGTCGGGCGGCTGCGCCATCGGCTCGCTGGGCGCCGGCACCGACATCCACGACATTGAGTACAACCACATCTACTCGCAGAACTGCAACCAGATGATGATGATCAAGAGCAACGGCGGCAGCGGCGAGCTGTACAACGCCCAGTTCAACAACTTCATGGGCCACTCCAACGCCTACACCCTCGACCTCGACACCGCCTGGAGCAGCATGACAAAGGCCACCGGCGACGGCGTCGAGTACAACAACCTCACCTTTGCCCACTGGCACGGCACCTGCTCCAACGGCGCAAAGCGCCCGCCCCTGCGCGTCGTCTGCCAGTCCGGCGTGCCCTGCACCGAGATCGACGTCACCGCCTTTTACATCTGGACCGAGACCGGCTCGTCCGAGAACTACCTCTGCGAGAACGCCTATGGCGCCGGCGGCTGCATCAACAAGGGCTCTTCCCACACCGCCTACACCTCCACGGCCACCGTGACCACCATGACGTATGCCTCTCTCTCTCTCTCTCTCTCAGTCTTCCTTTTGTCCATGTCTTCCACGTGCTAACAACCGCAGGGACTACGCCTACACCACCATGCCGGGTGAGCTGACTGCCGGCCTCGGACTCACAACGTCCATTAGCATTCCGGCCCTTCCCACTTCCTTCTACCCGGGACTGGCGCCCTACAGTGCTCTGCTTGGCTGAAAGGTTGTCAGGTACTGGAGGTCGATGTATGTGAGGGACGACTTATGTAGTCACGTGCTTTGTATTTCTTTGATTTTAAGAAGTCTAATATAATGAGCCATTTTCTCGTCCTGTTTATCTGAGTTATAGTCATGTGCGTCCACTCCGAGTACCGGATTAGCACTGCGGTTCGTAGTTTCTGTTTAAGGTAACTGCCTTTTTAAGATTTAGCTTGGCAAATTGGGCATAACATAAATGCAATAATTGTTCAATGGAGACTCCTTATATACTCGTTTGCTATGCCAGTAAGCACGGATTCCTTTTACCAATGGTGCAGCGGTGGTAGGACTTCAACAATTCTAGCCCGGATCACAAACAGGCCGGTTCGAGTCCTTGTGAGAACTGCAGATAGAACACTACCAGGAAAACATGTCAGAAGTTCACGGAAATTAAGGAAACATTCAGTTGCTACAAACATGGCTAAAATCCTTTTACCACTGCACCAGAGGTGAAAATAGGGGACCCCATACCAACCAGCAGGTAGTAGGGTATTGATTTCCTATTCTAAGAAACATTAAACTACGATGTACTACAAACAGTGTAATCGGTCGCGCGAAGTAATCCTGAAGAGAGTACCTAACGGGTCTTACTCTAGAAGGGTATAAAAGGCAATACCTAAGATACAACGGAGAATGTAGAAGCCACAACACAATAATTTACTAATAAGATATTTCTACCGCGCCCAATTTCGATTACAAGTATAAAGTGCTTTTACATAAATCTTATAATATCTCTATCTTTTGGTGCAGTTGTAAGGTTACACCGGCGGTGGTGTACTGTGAGGATTTATTGGTTTGCATTGGGTTAAACTAAGTTGCGTACAGAGGAAGAAATAGATAAATGGACCTTTTGGCGGCCGCTTTACTACTAGTGCCAGACTCCGCTTCTGTGGCTTCTAACCAATAAGAGAAACGTATCACCTCGTTGCTAGAATACTGTAAAACAACTACTATGTAGAATAGTGCGTATGGGAAGGATGCTGTAAGGCGCAGGGGTTGTAAAAAACGTGTGTATATTGCTAGAATCGGGTTTCTACCTCCCGACCAATAATATCGTCCTATTGGCGTATTAGTCAGCAGCATCCCACAGTTCAGCATTCCGGAGTTGACAAACCTGCTCTGACAAGCCCATTACTAAGGGATCTTAACATCTATTAATAGGGTGTACCTAGCCTTATTATCTAAACAATAACACTTCACTACCACACTATATCGCGCCTGCAACCACGCTCCCAATCATGTATACCTGTGGGAATAGAAAAGAGGGGAGCGACGAGACTGCGGCGTCGTGTGAAACGTCGACTAGCAACGACACTGACGTCCTCCCGACGAATACTGACGACGCGGAACTGAAGATCCTCCCCTTGTTGCAGCCCCCTAGTGAGGAGGAAGCTGACTTCTTTTACTACGGCCTGCCATCGCTACCACGCTTGATGGGTCGGGCCTCGGCCGGCATTTCCATCTGGGAGAACTTGGAAAGCCAACATGAACGGTGGCGGCTGAGTGCGAACCGACAGGCCTGGTTTTTGGCGACAAGACAGGCGCTGGCCTCGTTAGGCGACCATGCCATTCGGCGCTGCTGGACCAACGACGTACAGCCCGGCATTATAGAGGCCATTGGACGTCTGCCGTGGACGTCTGTTGACGTGTTCCGCATCGGGAACGAACAGACGCCTCCACTGGAGAGACCGGTCGTCGTTTGGGTGGGTGTGGAACACGCCAAAGTTCCGTGGCGGGACATTGCGCAGGCGCTGCGAGCCTGCCGGCGGATTCTGGACGCGGCGGAGCTGGGCGATGTGGACTGCCAGGTTCGCGTGTCCAGTGTGATACCGCTGGTAGGGACAATGGCGCGTCCGTCACTGTTCCCCCCTGAAATCGACGACTTTACGCCCGACCTATATCAGGTTACGCAGCCGTTCACGACGGCTATCGGCCAGTCTTTCTTTCCCCTTACACAGCCCGATTTGCAGGGAACTCTTGGAGTGTATCTGGGTCCTGCACCGTCCGACAAGAACGACAAGAACGACAAGAACAACGAGAATCCGCTGCCGCTGTGGGCACTTACATGTCGGCACGTCGGCCTCCCCCACGACCTCAACCCCGAAAATGTCCATTACCATCGCCAAGACGACAGCAGCGACTCGGCGCTGCCGATGGGAATTCCAGGACAGGCTGTCACTGAGGATGCACTTGCCACTCTACTCGATGAGAAGAACACGCAGACTCAAGCTTGCGAAAATCTCGGTGACTTATCAGCGGAAATCAAGACTATGCGTCTTGGCCGGCTCAAACAGACGAGCATGCTGTACGACGCCGTCAAGGAGTTTGAGCCCGTGGACGCCCGTCAGGTGGGCTCTGTGTATCTGTCGCCGCCGATTGGGCAAGGTCTGGACCCCGTGGCCTGGACGCGTGACTGGTGCCTGGTGGAGCTGGATCGCAACAAGTTTCCCAATGGAGATTATCCAACCAATGTCGTCGACCTCCGCACGCCGACCATGCCGAGATGGAAATTGGACCGGCTTCTGAATTCTTTCCAGAACCAGAGCCTGCCCAAATTCTACTTTCCAGAGCATGGCCTTTTGCGCATCATCGGTGTGATTCCACTGTCGGAGATCAGAAATCCACCAGGGTCGGTACAAAATGCAGAGGGTGATGAGTGCATCCTCGTCGGCAAGCGCGGGGCTACAACAGGCCTGACCTGGGGCTCTCCCTCAGAGCTTATGTCGACGGTTCGAAACTGTATGCCGAGTGGCGGCGGCAAGTTTGTGTCGCAGGAGTGGGCGATCCACGGCTCGCTCCAGAAGAAGACGATTCCGTTTTCGGCTCCCGGCGACTCGGGTGCCGCTGTATTTGGCATCGACGGGCGCTTAGGTGGATTCATTACTAGAGGTACGGATCCAGGCGAAGGCCGAAGCGTGGACATAACCTATGCGACTCCGGCAGCGCTTGTCCTGGCAGATGTTGAGGAGAAATTGGGACAGCCAGTTGTAGTGCTATAAGAAGAGGGCGATGTAGACAAGTTTGGTGGCCAACTCTAAAATATACGTTTATAAGGAAGGGCAAAGGGTAAAAAAGGGGAGAGTCGTTGCAGGGAATATTCGGCAAGTGAATTCCGGCAGCCTTCGCCAAGGAGAGCTTGTTAAGTCACATCTTATGAAGAAGATAGGTTTAGGGACATAGAAAGTCTGAATTCGCATTTTCGTGCAAGAGATACATCACATCTTGCACGACCCTAAAACTCCAAAGATCCAGACATGCTCCTCTCCACCTCTCCCTCTAGACTATGCAAGTGAATTGAACGGGTAAATCAGCCGATCGACATAGGGTATCTTCAAGTCCGACTCCGGGTACAAGTCTGGCCACCTTTGCACTACCCGACAAAGTATTTCCGTAATGCCTTTCTCCTCCAAAGTCCCGTTCCCATGAAGGGCATAGACGTCGATGCCGAGAGCTATCGCGACCGGAAAGTCGACACCATTCTTCTTAAAGGAAGCCGGGTCCGACAGGTGATACTCCCCCCCGCCCGGCTCGCAGCGAAGGCACATTGCTAGCCCAATGTATCCGCCCGGGAGTGGCGCCTGTAGAGGCAGGGCGGCCAACCCGGTCTTGAAGCAGCTCTTGAAATATTCCCTCGTGGTTCCCGTAAGCTTGTCGCTGGCCCGGTTCTTCACCTGAACCAGCAGCGCTCCCATCTTGCTCTCCTCGCCATCGCCGACCTGGATCGGTATGATCAGATCAATGCCTGGGCAGTTCTCTGGAAGAATAAGGGCCTGCCCACGGCAGTATGCCTCATGGATGATCGTTTCGCTGGGTCTGGAAGAGAGTCGCACAAAGTGGTTGAAGAATACCCGCCCATTTTTCAGAGCGCTTTTTCGCAACGACTTTTCGAGCCCGTTCCAACTGTCGCTGCCGAACAGCGTCTGCCAAAATCGAGACAGAGCCACGGGGCCTGGAAGGGTTTCAAGCGGCCTCGTGGCATCGTCCGATGCGAACAGGAGCATTAGGATAGAGACTTGCTCTCCGATGTCCCCAGGATTGACGTTGCCGCCGGCGACATGAGACATCCAAGTGCGTATTGCCGCGTGTCGGATCTGCAGATCTTGTAAAATGCGGGATGCTGCGTACGCCAGAAGCGGCTCTCTAGGCTGCGTACTGACGAGGCCATCTCGATCTTTTGTAATGGTCACCACATATCGCAAATATCCCGACACCAGTCGTTCAGCAAGGGAAGCCTGTCCGATGTAAAAGTTGACCCTTGTAGAGAGCAGCGCCAGGTCTCGGGCATCGCAGTCTTCGGTCACCGAGTCGTTGGGTTTTCTAGACAGCTTGTCAAAACCGAGTTTGTCCGTCGCGAGCCCGACAACGTCCTTGACTGTACACCCGGTCTCGAGAAACGCGCCCCATAGGGGCCGCCCCAAGCGGAACAGCTCTGCCACGGCCTGGTCGCCACCATCGGGTTCCGGCATCCGTGCTTGTGCGAAAACGGACCAGGAATCGATCCTCCATATTGGCTCCAGCAGGGATACTTGGCGCATCTTTTGGCTAGGATCCCGCATTCTCGACGGTGTGAAGTTTGAGATCTTGGATGTCGTGTCCATCATGACGATGAAGAACTTGGCCAAGTTCTCAGGTAGCTTGTTAGAAAGCAACTTTGCCTCTGTGCGGAGCGCCTTGAATGAAGTGGCTTCCCCTTCTTCTGTGAACTGGAGAAGAGCTCGAGCCTCATCAAAGCATACTATGACTGGCACATTGACGCTTGGAGAGTCGACCGAGGCGCTGTTGTCACCGTTTTCCTCCAAGAGTTGCAGGTATTTCGCCAAGAGCGCCTGTAAGGCATCTGCTCTGTCCCCCTTTTCTTTCGCAAGAGCTGTCATTTCCTTGCCGAATCGGGCGTACTTTTGGTCCATGGTCAGAGTGAAGAGACCCGAGGCGGTGATGCCAGTACCACGTGCACGCTGAACCATGTCCAGGTAGAACCGCAAGAACTGGTCCCACTCTTGCTCCAAGTTCTCCCGCTGGCCTTGCAGCGGCACTTCGATGGCGGATTTTACTGGGTAGCCAGGCCCTCTGTCCGTTCGCACGTTCACATATAGAAGGTAAACACCGTGCTTCACGGCAACCTGTTTATGACAAACGATTTTCCTACCCCCGAAGGGCCGACAATGGCCGTATAGGGAGCCATGTAGCCCATCGGTTCCTCTTGGTATCTTTCCCACCTGTCCATAATATCATGGAGAATTCCGGTGCTGGGCATTTGCTCTGCCATATGGTCTTTTCTCTCCGCGATGGCAAAGGCTTTCTCGGCTTCGGTGAATACGAAAGTCTCGGCGGGTTTGCGTTTTCGGGGGACCAAATCAGCCATTGCTGAAAGGAGGCTTTGCCTTCTTTGTTTGGAACCGAGGGAAGCCAATGGGTCTGAAAAATTCAACCGCAAGAATTCCAGCAATGTGTGAATCTGTACGTCTTCTTTCTGAAGAACCAGTTGATTGGTGGCGTATTTCGATGTCCAAAGTTCGAAAAACGGCCGGACAATGGAGACGATATTGTGTGAGACGTCATCATCTTCATCCCACATACCCCTAATAAAGTTGATGGCTGCTTCCGGGAGCGCGGCATGCGAACAAAATTCGTCCAAGGAAGTCATGCTCCGCCACCAGCATTGATCTTCGGAATAGGGTTTAACGGTGACGTGGACCGTTGTCACATTGGAGTTTTCCCCAGATCCAGATGCCATGATTGCGGTTCAAGATGTGTGAGTGTGATGGGGCCGAGAATTCTTGAGATGATTCGGATTAGGAGGGATGAAGGTAGGTGGATGCAGGGATATTAGTCGAGGACCTGGAATTGCAAAGTGGTAAGGAGAAAAACTGGACTAATTGCAAACAGGATAAACAGAGTTTTCGGTGCAGGACCTGGGTTACTAATCACCGGTGTAACACAAACACTCACAAAATCCCAATTATTATTATCACCTGTCTCTCACTTGGTCGTTAGCCAGTTGAAGATTCACAACAAATGGCGCGCCCTTTACAGAACTCAACGGCCCCTTCACCACGAGCATCTTCCTTGCACGCTGCACGTGCCGGCCGGCCAATCTATTCATAGGCACCAAGCTGTATGATCTGCAGCCGTTACGCACGACCTTGACGATCTTGTACCCACCATACAGCAATGCAGTTCACCTTGACTGCACAGTGACATCCGTGCTGGATGGCGAGTACGTAAAAGCTGTTAGCGTGACTGGTCCCCATAGATAACCTTAAATATGCTCCGGGTAGGATTACTCCATTTGTAGCGAAGCGCCGCGTGCTAACAATAGACGCGATGTGAGCTACCGGTATCGGCAGCGGGAATGCAAGATAGCGTTCCCAGAGAGTCACATATAAAGATCGATGCGACTAGCGATCTCGATTCTCGAACCATCACGCGGTTGCTTCCAAACGTCTTACGACTTCACCATCTTCAAACCGAGACCCGCACAGGAAACCACCATGTCGTCATCTGAGCAGGTCGGCTGGATCGGGCTGGGGTCCATGGGCATTGGCATGTCCAAGAACCTGCAGACATATCTTGCCTCATCAGGGGCGTCAAGCTTGGTCTACACCAACCGGACACTGTCTCGCGGAAAGGACCTGCAGGCTCTCGGTGCCGCTCCCGTCGAGACCGTCGGCGAGGTGGCCAAGAAATCGAGCATCATCTTCTCCTGCGTAGGTGATCCACGCCTTGGATCTAAAAAGCGAGGACACCGGCTTACGCCCGTCTAGGTCAGCAACGATCAGGTGCTGAACGAGGTCGCCGACGCGATCATTGCGTCGGGAGACATCAAGGGAAAGATCTACGTCGACTGCTCGACGGTCCACCCCGACACCTCGGTTGCGGTCTCAAAGAAGTTGACCGAAGCGGGAGCCCTGTTTGTTGCCGGTACGTGATCCCACAGTGCCACTTCTGAGATACGATCTACTGACAAGCCCCAGCACCTGTCTTTGGCGCCGCTCCCATGGCTGCTGCCGGAAAGCTCATCTTTGTCGTTGCCGGCCCGACCGCGGCGACCGCGAAGATCAGTCCGTACATCAAGGGTGTCATGGGCCGGTCGGTGATCGACATGGGCGAGGACATTTCCAAGTCCAGCATGCTCAAGATCGCCGGCAACATCTGCGTGGTGTCGTTTATGGAGGTCCTGTCCGAGGCCCACGTCTTTGCCGAGAAGACCGGCCTGGGCAGCCAGATCTTTGAGACCATGGTCGCAGACATGTTTGGCCCCGTGCTGGAGAGCTACTCCAAGCGGCTCACGACCGGCATCTACGCTCCCGAGCCGGGCGGAAAGGCCGGCTTCGACGTCGAGCTTTCGATGAAGGATGCGCGCCACGCCCTGAACTGCGCCAAGACTGCCGGCACCAGACTCGAGGTCAGCGAGGTGGCGCTGAAGCACATGGAGCAGGCCAGGGCTCTGCTCCCGGACCGGGCGCTGGACAGCAGCTCCATGTACGGCACGATCAGGAAAGAGGCCGGCCTGGACTTTTACACCGATCTGTGCAAGGAGAGAGACAGCAAGGTATCAAAATAGAGCATCTAGAGTAATTAGAATAAACTGTACAGATCACTATTACCTCCAGTCTATCGCCACTCAGCTTTGACATCCGCAAGGTAGTAGAGACGTGTTGGCTCGTTGGCGGCTGCTTCCAGGCATTGTGGACACGCCGATCCATCGCCGAAGCTGTAAGAATCAGAATTGCCTCTTTTGGCAATTATACTAAATATGTTTAGTGTCTGCTAGCGGTAGCCACTCTCGAGACCCTGCTCCTGCGGCCTGCTGTTTTCTCTGATTCGTCGACCATATCAGACTCATTGCCTGCAGAGTACACTGTTGCTCATTAGCTAATCATAAGGGAATAAGCATGGCTATATCGCGCCCAACTTGATGCTACCGCTGAGGCAAGGCAGAGTCCTGCTTCTACACCTTGAAGCATAATACAGCCACAACAGCAGCCATGGCCAATCGTCAATGCTTTTACTTTTACGCGTCGACATGGGATTATCCACCCGACGGTCCTATCAAGCTGGGCAACGTCATCACGTCAGTAAAACGGCCAGAACGAGCCCTCCACTGCGTTCCCCCGCCAACGGACTCGGACATCTTCTCGACGAAGAAGAGCAATGTCTTTTACACCACCGAGAAGCTGCGCGGCGGAAGGTTCTCCCTCTTGACCAAGTTCCTTAGTGTTCTTGGCTTTGGTGTCGACATTAGCGCAGAAGTAACCTCGAGGTGGGGAGCTTTTTGTCTCTATGAGCCACGCCGTTCACCAAGGAATGATCGCGGGGTTGAAGCGGGGTATGTCTACCGGCACCAGAAATTCTGAAGACACAGTGCCGGATATACGGTATCATTTCTACATCGTACTGCGGGAAGCGGGGTAACAGGGCCCAGATTGCTCAATAGCTCATGATGTATTCTGGCTACCCGTTTTCTTCTTTCCTCCTAGCTTAAAATTAATGGAGTCTACGGAGGATACGGTCTCCGACCTAGGACGGACAACCGTCGCTAGGTCCGGCAACCAATGTCTTGGATCAATTCGACAGTGCCTCGAACTGAAGGCTTCTATCCACCCTCAGGAGTTCTCCATGGTAGAGGACCAGGTTGCAATATTTTCTACGTGGGCAGCGGATATCGGGGTCTTTTCTCCTCGGCGAGCGTCCATGGATCATCGGCTTCGATATGCCCCGGAGGTGCAAAGCGTCGTCATCGGTCTGCCGGAGTCACTGGGCTATCGCATTCAAGCCTGTAGGTCTTTTCTTCCTTTATGGCCTATGGTTTTGTTCATTTTGAGCCTCCAGCTGCAAAACTGAACAGATGAATTCAACGTCTACGCAGGCTTCTACGTCCTAAGACGGCCCAATAAGACCCCAGAAACGAATGCAAAAAGCGCCTTAAATAAAATGGTGCGAAAGTCTTCTGGAGACATTGGGACCGAGATCAGCCATCTCAATAAGATTTCGAACACGATTCGCAGAGCCAGCAAAGAAGTCCGGGATCTGGTAGTGGGGGATTTTCGGATAAAAAACGATGATAAGGATAACTTTTGGATTTGTGTAGGTACAACTTTCTAAGGTATTTTTTGGAGAAACCCCTAACATATTTATCCAAAAAGCACGTCTGTGAAACCGGAAATGGCCCTGGAACCGGAATCTGCCTAGTATGTTCTCATTTACGCTGTCCTTCGTGTTATCCCTCTTGACGCAGATCCGCACCGGGCACATAGGACTAGCCGCATACCTTATGCGGCTAAGTACAAGGAAGATGGGTCTTCATGTAAGCTTTCAGTTAGTATTTAGTAATATGGTTGTTATGTTATTGTTTTTGCCCCTTACGAGTTGATATCGAATTTCCGCCCTTATAAAAGTTCAACGCCAAACGAATCTTGCCTAACTAGCGGAGCGGCTCTTAGGTTCACGAAACTCACATACTTCCAGTTACACCCTCTCAATCGCCGTTAACATACGTCACTAGGTAGTTAATTTAATTAGAGGGGCTAGGACGGTAGGATGGAGTATTGTAATCACTTAATACTTCTATACGGGCGTAGGATTTCCCTCCTTGTTAGCACTAAGGAAGGTGTAGACTCTTGCGACGCAGTTTATATTGCAGAGATGAGTTTTAAAAGTTCTTCGTCTGCTAATAGGGTGGGCCTTTTCTCGCGGGTCATGAGGCACGATAAGTGTCATGGCCGGTCGGAAAGCTGCCTTGGCACCAGACCACTAGAGCCGGGCACTGCGCCACCCGGAGGGTGTTGGAAGAGGTAGTGTACTAGCACAGCCAAAGATCGAAAGAGACGCAGGTAAGGTGGTTAAACGACCCCCCTACCGTCTCCGTCGCATGCCCTAGGAGGCGAGTTAACATTGGGAGGCTTAACACCACCAGCTGATCAACAGCAACATCGCCTAGACCATCCTAGGCCACCCGGAGCGCCGCAGCCTAATTGCCGAGACCGACGCGGTGGTAACGTTCAAGACCAAGCACGCGATTGCCAACGGCATCAATGTTATCTTGTGCTGCGGCGAGTCGCTCGAGCAGCGCGAGAACGGCGAGACCGTTGACGCTGGCCTGGGTGCACCGCACCAGGGCAGCCACTGCCGAGAGCCATAGCCCAGGGTGGTGAACTGCTGAATCTGATCAGACTTCACACAAATGGGTGCGCAGAGAAGTCTGATCAGATTTCCCGGATCAAGGAGGCTCCGGCCACCGGGTTCGTGGTGCACCAAACAGCGCGGGTTGCATGATCTAGGGGACTTCTCCCCCTTTAGGAGTGATGAACGCGATCGGGGACAAAACGATAGGGGCGAGCAGGTGGGCAGCGTAGTGACGGTCTTGTCTATTGGTATGCATGCATGACTCCATCTCCTCTGAGGCTACAGATCTGATCGGAAGGCTATATATACATGAATAGTAGGAGGTCTGATCAGTCTCAGCACTCGGAAAAGGAAAAACATAACACCGCATCTCCTGGTGTAAAGGACGTCAGGTTAGAAAAGCGGGAGCGTGATGCCAAGGCACAAAGCTACCGCGTCACCGTGTCCGTCGTAACCAACCAGCTCGCGGGCATACAATTATATGTACGCATGTAAGTGTATGTACGTGGATCTTTAATCCAACAATCACCTAGCTGCTTGAGTGATTTTGTAGCACATGGCCCGGCCATGTTGCATTCGGGCCAAGGAAAATAGATTGCCAGAGTGCATCCACATGTAAGCATATGGCGAAGTAACCTGCCGTCATACGAGATGCTACTCTTAGCTGCATGAAACATCATCAGCTGTTGTTGTATAGGACTTGAAAAGATAACTAGCGCCTGAGATTAGGAAACGGTCTGCTTTTTCGACCCTTGTGTGGTGCTATTTCCGCCACGAGGAACTGCGGGCTGACAGCTGAAAGGTGGCACCAATGAAGAGGAAAGGAAGTGGTCAGATTTCGCGGCGCTTCATACCCAACCCACCATACGGCTTGGCTCGATGTAAACTGTTATTACGTTTGATCGCTAAAGGCTCCAATCATGGAGGTGAAGGATGAGCGGCCAGTCAGTTTAAAATATATAAGCCCAACAAAATCCAGCAGCTTCGTAGATTTAACCGCCCCGTCGCTGACCATCAAGGCCACAGGCAAACACAAGAAAACCGCCCTCTTCTCACACTAAGAAAACCAGCCGGCGGCTGAGGCTTAACAATCATAGAGTAAAAGGTAGGCTTTGGCTATTTTTCTGTCTACAAGAACAGATGCTCATGAAAATCAGCTAGCTGTCAAGTTCTCAAATAATGGATCCCGAAGACAGGAAAATGATCAACGAGGCGCTATCCGACCAAAGTACGATGGAGCAGTTGTGGAGCTCCGGAAACTCAGCTCGGAAGAAACGGGAAGAAAACAAAGAGCGAAGGGAAGTCGAGAGGCGGGCACAGGAAGCGAAGCGGGCACAGGAAGAGAAAGCTGCAAAGCCAGCTTAAGGCCGGATAAAAGTTAAAGTTCAACCACCTGTGCTCGACTATTAGTTGGCTAAAACCTCAGGGCCATTCCAACAGCTTTTGCTAGGTTAATAATAAGAGTTGCTATTTGTACATTGGTTTTTACTAGTGTACGTTAAACTGTTTAAAATTCGATTAAAAATAAATAAAAGTACATACAGCAGTATAAAAGCTTCTCTCGATAAAAACACGCGGTACGTAAAATATTGTCCCAAGCCACGTGTTGCTTACTTGGCCGATTAGTAATCCGCCAACCTCCAAATAAATAAGACTTTCCCCATTTCTTGCACTACTATTAGTCTTTACCCACATTAACCCCTACTCAGCACTTCCGCCTTTTCGATGGATATCACACTTCCGCTGCTCAGAGGACGCATCTCTCTCGCAGAGGCACTGAAGGAGGACAAGGACATCTACCAGGAGCTACTATATCCAGAGAAACGAACCGACTTTTGGCTTCATCTATATCGATGTCGGCCACACATCGAAGAAGTCATCTCCCAACATTTGAACATACCATGCTCGGACTTCAGACTCGGCGATGTTAAGGAATGGATCCATGGAAGCTTCAACGCATGCCTACCTATCTACATTGCCGCAGACCCGCGAACCTCGAGACTTCCGAAAAAGGGCATCATTCGATTTCCGCTGCCCTATAAAATCGGCGAAGAGCGGTATCCTGGGAACGTCGACGAGAAGCTACGCTGTGAGGCGGCAACATATATATGGTTACAAAGCTACTGTTCTGACATTCCCGTGCCACGCCTGCTGGGCTTTGGCTTACCTGGTGGCCAATCAGTATGTTTTAGATTGACCTGGACAGACGGTAGATAGACTGCTCTAACAGATACGCTCTAGTTTACGGGACTAGAGCATGTATCATTCTTTAGTCGAATATCTTGGTATGTTCGGAACGGTCTAGCACGAGTATTGGGAACCGCTCTCGCCCCATACATCCCCTACCGACGTCGCAACCTCCTCGACCTCGGATACCTAATTATTGAACACGTCAATGAAGGTCGAATGTTATCCAGTTCCTGGGAGGAGCAGCGGTCGGATCCGAAGCGAAGAGAAAACCTCTTTAGGGGATTGTCACGGATAATGCTTAGCCTTGCAGACCGGCCGCTTCCGCGGATAGCCTCGTGGACGATAAGTGATCTCGGCGCCCTTAGCTTAACGAACCGACCTCTTACTCTCTCTCTCCATCAACAAGAAAATCTCGGGATACCAACTGAAATACCACGAGATCATACATACACGTCAGCGGAGCCGTACTACTTGGACCTTATTGCGTGTCGGGACAATCATATTCGATACCAGCCCAACTCAATCCACAGCATCGAGGACGGAGAGGCACAGTTGGCAGCCTTGACAAGTATGCGAGCGCTTGTACCTAGGTTCACAGATCGATGGAGCCGCAATGGCCCCTTCATTCTCGCCCTGACCGATCTTCATGCAAGCAACATCTTTGTGGACGAAGACTGGCACATCACCAAGATTATCGACCTTGAATGGGCATGCGCTCGCCCTGTCGGGATGAGCAACCCACCATACTGGCTTTCTGGCCACGCTCTTGACGACATTGCGTTCCACATGGAAGAGTTTTCGGCGTCGCAAGCGCAGTTCATGAACTGTTTTGAGCAAGAGGAGCTGGCTCGTTATCATCTGACCGAGCGCACCCAAATGCTTCGAGCCCGTGGGAAAGCTGGAACTTTCTGGTATTTCTGGGCCCTGGATTTTCCCGGCACGTTGGTTGACCTTTTCACGGACCATATCCAACCTAGGTTTGCCGAAGTCAGTTCACAGCAGGAGTTCGACCGTGCTGTAGCCCCCTTTTGGGGCTATGAAACTTACAATTTTATTACCGCTAAGCTTGCGGAACAGGAGTTATATTTCGACCGGCTTCGAGTAATGTTCAGTAATGCGTGAAGAGTACTGTTGTCAGGCGTCTTTCACTGGGACTCTTGGATTTAATAGCGGCCGATTATAAAGAGGGAACGGTTTTCACTCGGATCATGTATGCACGATTATGAAATGGACGCGGCCGTTTCAAGGTTGGCGTAGAGTGGTGAAGAAGATATATAAACGAAGCGAGTTTTGAACCCCCAGAAGGCATCTCAGTCATCCAGGGTAGGGTATTCGACAGTTCTGCTATGAGGTCGACGATTGTACGACAAGCTGCTCCAGCTGTTGTATAGCATATAGCGGTCACACATTTTGCTACTTCACTTAGAATACTACTCTGAACCTGCCTGGCACCATCCATCAATTCTATCACAGATAAATCATGGATCGAATTGCATCCGCGTCATCCCCCACTCGTGCTATCGCATGGGGCGAAATTGCCATGGGCTATCTTGGGGTTGGCACTATTTATAATGTTAGTATGTATCCTAGCCTTATACGATTACTTGTACTAATACTATTAACAGACTTACATGGTTGTTGAAAAGAATGAATTTGAAGCCGCCATCGAATCTTTGCTGGCGCTGGTGTCGGAGTATATGGTGAAGTGGGCTCTTCCTGCATGAAAAAAGCAGCAGGAAGAGGAGAAGCGGCCACGTTGACGTGTGCTAGCCTCCCTGGGTGCCGTTTGATATAGCCTAGAACTGTATTTTACGAAAATCGTAGCCAAGCGTCATCGTTATAAATTCAATACCACAGCCAGCTCACTATTTTTGTCCTTGCTGTGCTTCTCCTATGGGTGAAAGTTATAGTATGTATTTGGGAAGAAAAAAAGTTGCCATAAGAGCTATAGGGCAGCAGCCGCGGCAGTGGCGTACATATTACTATACATAGTAGAAGACCAACAGAATTAATAAAACCAGTAATGGTCCACGTGCCTCTTTATTTTGCGGACTACAAGGCGAGGCATTTATGAATCGATGATCGTAGGCTGTTTCTACGTGCCTGTTCCCAGCTCATGGTTTTGAGCATGAGGTATCGACGGGCTTGTAGTCACAACGTCGATCGGAATGTCAGCCGCCTACGAGAGTTAGCTCTTTCCTCATCCACCCAACCGTCAATATGAACAGCGAGTGCGGCTGCTCTACCTCTCTCTTGGCTGACGACACCCCCGTCTCTCCTTCGCTAGCTCTCCTAGGCTCTTGCTGCAGCTGCGGCAAATAGGGTATTGGGATGACTTTGGTGTCATACTTCCATGGCTCCTAGCCCAAGAAAGCCGTTTAGAAGAACTTTAGATCTGAAAGATCGAGAATGGACTCGAAAAAATACAAGACGCACTGGCGGTAGAGTGTAATAACAGGCCTATGTATTTTAAGTATATCGCTTTGCAGGCCTCTTCTCCTTCTATTTTACTTAAAGATCCTTTTACCTCAAGCTTCGCCCCTTCACGCCTCTGACTCGACTGATATGTGGGTTGGCGGTCCGGCCGGTGATGTTGTTGGTGCCTAAGGCGCTAACCCTATGCTCTATTAATTACGGCGTTGGCCGCCCCTGAAGGGCAACAATACTGCTCGAAATGCAAATGGTACTGTCCTCTCGAGGAATTCAACTTGAATCGGCAGGGAAGGCGGAAGAAGACGTGTTCGAGACACGAAAAGAAGCGCGTATGCTTTTTGCAAGGGTCCGTAGGTCGCCGTCTCATTGCAGATGGCACTGGCTAGGCCACCCTGGACTGTGTTTCTATCGATGGCACGGTGCAGAAGAGCGCCAGCCATACCAGGTATATCGTCAGGAGACTGGCATTTGTGAAAGCTTGACCAGCAGTCTCCTGTAGAAGACAATCGGGATTTGTGGCCTGGCCGGCACCGGAGAAGTGTGAGTGCGCCCGTGCATGAGAACCCTGCTTCTTAGAGCAATAGCACTGCCAACCTACACATAAAAAGTGATGTGGGACTGCTGTTCAGGAGTCCGTGAATCCTGTTCACGAGCTTGCTGTGCAGCCCAGTCCTTTTCAATAAGTAAATAAAAGTACGACCCAAAAAGACTCGAAAAAGGGGTTGTGGTAGTAAATATACAGCAGTTAGTACTTCGCATCAAAACAAATGTCACGAAGGCTGTAACAACAGATCGAAGATGGACCGCTGTCAGGCGTCTGGGTTTACGACAGTTCTATCATATCTTGGCTATCGCCCCAGAAATGCCATTGAAAACTATTTTCCCAATCTACCTACACACTTTGTCTGTCTTGCCTAAGCATATTATTTCAAGGAATTGAAAAAGAAGGTAAAGTGAGATATTTTGGTTAAGATAGTGTCAAATTTGACGGTTTACGTCCATAGACAGAATATCTGACGTGTGTTAGCATAGACAACAACTACTTTGTAAACAATGGAATAGACGAAACAAAATTCAGAAAAGAAAAAAAAAATGTAAAGGCTTACATTGGCCAGTAGGCGTGTATTTTTGTGTTTTTCAGATCCTTTCTCGTCTCCGCACAGAAAGCCAGTGTCTTCTCAGACGACCAATTAAGGCCGCGCGTAAAGTAAGCAAGTGACAGACCCTCGAGTCCTTCAGCAATATTGGCATATGCCCAAGCGCCGAGCTCCTTATACTGTTTGTCTCGAGGCCAAGCATTGGTTGGCCACTTCTTTTGTACCTCGACAATATCTTCGAAACCAGCTGCAGCCAAGTAAGTTTTGTACTCAGTTACAGGGAACACAGGACGCCCTAGGGTCTCTCCAGCGCCCAGGCAGCACTTGCACCACTTTGCGAGACTGCTGTCAGGATGCAGTGTGCCGTCGTCGGAGCGCACAGGGAGGGCCATGTCTTGGAGCTCTAGATACCCTCCCGGCTCGAGGTTGTCGAACGCCACCTTTATTATAGCTGGGAGGTTCTCAAAGCAGCCAAGCATCATGCGCGAGAAGATGAAGTCGAATTTTTTCGTCCAAGTCCAGTCCTTCTCGAGGTCATCAATTTCGAAGCTGACATTGGGGGGCACGCTGCAAAAACAATTCACGTCAGTATTGTCCGTCTAGAGACGGTCGAAACGGCTGGTCGTCGTGAATGGCTTAATGAAAGCACGCACAATGGTGGTTGAATGGGGCTTAGATCCACACCAATCACCTGAACAGAAAATGTAAGCACATAGCCAGGGGCACCGAGATTGAGTAGGGATTTCAAACCTCGGCTTCTGGATGTAGATCCGCTACAACCAAAGATTTAGTATACGGCTTAACAGCGTAGGCAAAGAACGAGCGTACGTATCTTACCATAGTCAATAGCCCACAACCCAGTTCCAGTACCCATGTCTAAAACGCGCCTTGCTCGTTTAGCTATAGGGCAGAGCGCCAGCTCCCCGTCCATTGTACGGACATAGAGCGCGTGCTGAAGATCTGTTTTTTATGATTATTAGTACAAGCTGGGCACAGTCTTTAGATCATATTGCTTGCCTAATCTTTCATTCTCAGCCTATTACGGAGACCATGTACGGTTAGCGGCAAGAGACACCACAGAAAATAGTTGTGCGTTGTGTACCTCGTCATTTGGGAGAACGTATTCTAGCCAGATTTTAGTTTCATAAACAACCAAGGAGGGCGGCATACAATATCAGCTCAAAGAGAAAACTTACTCCCCCGACTAAGAGCATGGTATCGGCGCCCATTTTCTTCGTGATATGCTAAGACACTTGCAGACAATGAAACAAGGGAAGGCTCTGAACTCTATCATATCACATAGATTAGTCTCTTCCTTAAGCTTGTTTAATGAAGAAGAGTAATCTGTACCTCGCCAAATACCGAGTCTATATATTCGCCATCTGCAGTCTGTAGAACATATATCAGATCCGAGAGTCCTAGATGCACTTCAGAATAATACAATACTAACGATGGCCTCTTGTATATAGGTTGTGTGAGCGGGGAGGGGTGAGAGCAACTCGCTCACGCCAATCCCCTGATCCGAGGCTCCATGTTGCTGGTGTAATTCTTGCGCCGACATTATAGATTCCCTTTAGTTCATTGGCTAAGGCATCATCACCGCCAATCGGGGAGTAATAAGGGGGTCTCTGTCCTTACTTAAACCTGATATCTGTTGCGGCATTTAATGTCCTAAGCACATCGCGGGCCTCTCCGATGACGAATCTTATTTGTGGACAATCTATTCCGTTTATCTTGGCACCGTAGCATTCCTAAGATTAAAGGGCATCGCTTATTGGGCAGTTGAATGTCTATCGGCAGCAGAGTAACATTTTTCAGATTATTGGTAGCTAGATGCATGATGTGTATTGTTATAGGAAGGCACGATACCTTTAAGGGATACCAAGCTGCATAATGTGGGCTCTATTGTGATGCTGTCAAATGGACGCATACGTATCTCAAGATATAAATAGTACTTGTACTGTGTAGCATGCACTTAGCCCCACCTACTGAGTAAGGGTACACCGCATTTTAAAGTAATACAAGTTAGACCTACGCAATGTGCCTTATCATTCATTGGTGTTTTATAGTACAGTTAGTAAAATACGACAATACGATCAGCAACTGTCTTGAAAAATCCGCATAGAATTGAGCAAAATCTGATCCGCTGGCATCTTATGCTAGTACGAATGCTCTCTCCGACCTCCACTCGCCTACGACTACATATGACGAGTAATACGCGTTTGTCCGTCCACCTCTCCGTGTACCTCCTCGTCCGCCCTCCCAACAATTCCCTTTGCCATTGACCCACTGGACAGGGACGGTTCCTAATGGATGGCTATAGTCTTGACAGCTCCCTCCCTCCGGTTTTCGAGCGCTTCACCGGACATGATGTCATGTAGATAACCATTGCCAATGACGGTGTATGGGGGAGGAGGGTCTATGTTGTTCCCCGCCTTGGCAGGCTCTTCGAGACGCCTGAGGATAAACGGTGCTGGAGAACCCAGTATTATGTGGACCTCGTCATCGACACTTGCATCTCGGGGAGCCAGACCAATCATGCCGCGTTCTGTGACAAACAGTCGGCGGTGCCACAAACAAACTACAATGTGGTATACCGTCTGCGGAGCCTTGGATAGAAGAGTATCATGCGATTCCAGGTTTAGGGAAACCCTGACGATCTCGAGTACAGGCGGCGATAATCCCAGGACGAAGAACCACAACGATCGCAACTGAGAGTAGTCCCCAGCAGTAGGTTTCCGGTAGGAGAGACTCTCCGTATCGGCCTCGACAGAATTATTGAGCATTGTTCTCCAGAAGACGTCCATCAGCGAACCTGCTGGAGGAGGCTGTTCCGGCCAGTCCCTGACCCCGAGCTCCAGCATCTCCATCCACTGTCGAAACACATCCGGCGCCTTGGTCCAGTTTTTCCACGGCATCGCACACAGATCCCACTCTGGCAATCTTGTCGACCGCAAGGGTCTGCACGATCCCGATGCGGCAAAGGAGGAAGATATCCGCAGTCGACGCTGTTCGACCATTACCCATTGCGATGGGATTGAACAAAAATATGCATCAGGAACCCACGAGGGTAAGTCTGGGGTGTCTCGTTGGTCTGAGGCGCGGAACAGCCTTTCCCCGAGGAGAAACTCCATCCCTCCCTGCTCGGATATGCACTTGAACACGGCTTCCGTGACGGCTGCTCGCAGAGAAATGCCGTACTTGGGCTGCAGAGGCTTTGTCGAGTACCAGTTCGTGACAAGACCAAGAAGCCCGTAGAACAAATCCCTCTTCTCCGTGGCTTGGAATGCGTAGAACTGTCTCCGCAGCTGGAAGAGAGTGGTCGGCTCCTGTTTTGCCCATGTTTCGCGCGTGGAAACCATTGGGTCGACCTGCTCCTGGATGACCAGCAGAGGGTCAAACGCCAGGGCTTGCAGGGTCATCCGCTGTGGCTTGCAGCAAGTCGCAGCGTGGGTCTTGAGCATGTCCACGACCCCTCTCAGCGTCTGGTAGGGAATTTCCTCGGAAGCGTAGAGAAAGGTGACGCTGCTGGGCAGAACCAGCTCCTGGATGACCCAGATGCGCCTCCACCACGGAAGATCCAGCAGCTACTTCAAGGCGGCAAAGCGGTCCTCGTACTGTTCGGAAATCATTGTTCGCTCCCCCTCGACGGCCGAGAAGCATGGGAGGTCCAGCAGCCCTTGTACATGTCTCCCATCATTCCGACCTGTTGGGACTTCTCGTCGTCTTGCTTCTGGTTGATGCATATGGCGTCGATCCAAATGACGCGAGGCGTCGATGGATTTCGGAGACGTCGCATCGCCAGCCAAAGATTCTCCGTGACTCTGAAATCGTGATCATTGAGGCGAATAGTCCTCCAAACATTTGGGTCTCCCCACACGTAGGAGAGGGCCTCGTATGCCGGCTGTTCATCGAAACGGACGACGCGAATGGTGCAGCTGATTGCGTCCGACCAAGAGCCCGGGTTCAATGTGACCAGTCGAATGTGCGGATGTTCTGGGTCGAGGGCGGAATATTGATACCCGGGCTTTCCAGCTTCGGTATTCCGAGCTTTGGTAAGAGTCATGGTCTCGAACTTTGCAAGATTGCTGATGCTCCAGGCCACAGGATGTGCACGGGTCGGATGGTCAAAGAGGTGCGACTGTTCTAGTTGGCAGATTCATAGAGGAAAAGATATTCCAAGAAACACGTTGGGGATGATAAGCGCAGAGTGAAGACTGCGTTGACAACGGAGCGGTGTTCTACGTGTCTTTGCGGCGGCATAGGAGACCTGCTTTAGTACACGTGGTGATGTGTCCTGCCATCCTTTGCCAGCGGAACTGTGGTCTACGTGGCTTGCAGCCACAGGGGAGACCTGCCTTGTTGCTTGTGGTATATGTCCTGCCACACATTCTAGAGACTTTCCCACAGGAGAATTGGTCCTATCAGGTTTCCAAACTCTGTCAGTTATAGTTCAAGGTGCTCTGTGGAGGCTTTAGGCTTATCACATGTGCCACACACCTCTGCATAACTGGACTATGATGAGGATTCAGCGTTGTATAAGGTCGTGGAAGTTATATAGCACCAATCTGGTGAAGCCACGAAACCGTAAGCCGCCGTTGTAACTGCAGTACAGTTTTCCCACCTCTAGCAGGGAGGATGGCCGACTCGCTCTGGCGACACCCTTGTGAGACTGAGAAATACCCTGACGTGTCGTAATAAATGATATGTCTGGCTTGTGACGCTCTGTTGTGTTACTGGTTGGGGTGTCAATGCTAGTGGGGCAGAACTGACGGACTAGAGGCACTGATGCGTAATTAGCTGGGAACAACAGACAATATAAAGATCTAAAGAAGACGTCCGCCTTGTAAACCACAGTACAACTATTTGATGAAGAATAAATTCAAACCCTCATGAGTTATGGCATCTACTTGAACATAGAATCGCTTGTAAGAAACAACAACCAATGCAAAGCGTGTTCATCGGAGTAGCAGTAACAGCGTGGGAAAACGTCAGAGTCGTTTGTCAGAAAAAACACCAAACTGCAATGTTCCGTCCTCGATTCCCCCGGCAGACTCCTGGCCTGCCCGCCACCCCATTGAAAATCGCGTCTCCTGGTCGCCAACAGCTGCCGCCACCTCCTCGAGGGGCCGCCACTGCGCATCGTCCGGGAGCTGCCCGGGGAGATTCCCGCCAGCCAGAAGCGCCACGGCAGAGGCAATGGTCGTTGGGGGGCGCGGGAGCACGTCGGCGCGTGGGCTGGCGGCCCAGCCGAGGCCAACGAGCAGCAGCGTGGCGCCCAGCATGGCCGCGAGGACGTGCGTGGACGCGGCGTCCTGCACGAGGCGGCGGCGACCATTGGCATCGGTGGCGGTGGCACGGTAGCGCGGCTGGGCGTCGCTCTGGCCGGCGCTGGCGGTGCCTGTGGTGGTGGCGTTGGCGTCGGTCGCGGGGCCGCGGTTCTGGTCGAGGATCTGGGCGTGGATGAGGCCGACCTGGGCCTGGATGGCGGCACCGACGCGGGCGGCGGCGTCGGGGTCGCCCAGGTCGGACAGGGGGACGGCCCAGGGCGAGGTGACGAGCATGGCGAAGAAGGCGTCGAGGGACTGGGGATAGACGTCGACCTGGGCGAGGCCGGAGTAGATGCCCGTCTGGAGGCCGGCAAAGTAGTCGGCCCAGGAGGGCAGGGAGGTGTTGCGGGCGGTGCTCTCGATGGGCCGCGGCGGGTGCTGCGAGTCGAGGTCGAAGCCGGCGCCGGCAAAGGTGGTGGCGACGTCGACGGCCTCGAGGGTCGCGTTGCATCCGACGGCGGCGACATTCTGCAGCACGGCGTCGGGGTCGGCGCTCACGTTGACCTTGCCCCAGATGGCCACCAGGTTGCTGCAGCTGCCGAGAATCAGCGTGGAGCCAAAGTATGCCATGTCGGGGGTGAGATCCTGCTCGAGAAGGTCAACGTCGCCAAAGCAGTCCTCGCCGGCGATCCTGACCGAGAGGGAAGACGTGTCGGTGACGTTGGCGGTGATGTGGGCAGGCGAATACACCGTGCAGTCCATCCTGACGCGCAAAGCGGGCACCACGGCCGATATGCTGGCAGTCGAGGCGTCAAAGTCTGCAATCGTCGACAGGTCGGTGGCGGAGACGAACTGGGGAAAGGCCAGGTTCTGGTAGGTGAAGCGGGGAAAGGAATAGTTGCTGGCGAGTATCAGAGACGCAACCTGCAGGTCGCTGTTGAAGGCGGATTCAAAAGACTGGCTGGCCCGCAGCGATATGTCGGCCGTGGTGGGGATGAGCGAGGTCTCGAATAGCGATGCCGATATGGTCGTGTAGAGCGACGCAATCAGGATGGCGGTGGTGGTGGCCAGGGCCCAGAACATTCCCAGCCGCATCTCGCGGTACATTGCCACGGGAACAGTCATGTCGAGAAACTCGAGCTGTGGAAATGCCGGTCGAGCAACGGACTGTTCCAGCTTCATGTATGGAGCCAGGCAGCGGATGTTGAAGTCCACGGAGGAGATCAGCAGGGCCAGAAGGCCGAAGACGAGGGCTGGGATGGTGGTCCACGTGTAATGGATGTACCAGCTGTCCGTGACGTCGGCGAGGCCCTGCTGGAGACGGGACCTGTGCAGCAGCAGCTCGAGCGTGATGATCAGGCCGACCACGACCAGACACAGCAGAAGGCGCACGACAGGGCGCAGGACGATGGGCTGGTACGGCTTGAAGGTTGCCTGGGTGGGCTGGATCGGCGCTTGGCGTTTCTCGTTTTGCTCGTCTTGCTCGTCTTCGGCTGTGGACGTCTGGGGCACGTCGACGATGCAGAAGTGGGTGTGGCCCGTGGCAGGATCGGCGACCAGCCGCGACTGGAACGTGGACGGCTCCAGCAGCGCGGCCATCTGTTTCTCGTCGGCGGCTCCAGCACGGCCCAGCCGGTCCATGAGGGCATGGCTGTGTCGAGAGAGGGATGCCAGGCCCAGAAGCGTGCTGGGGTTCTGGGGAAGGAAGCCCTTGGCGGGAAGGTGGAAGAGGACGGCGACGGCGAGAAGCAGGCAGACGGCGGCCAGGAGGGCCATGCCCTGGGCGACCCAGTAGCTGACGATGAGGCGGTTCTCGTAGACGGTGGCGGAGCCTTTTGTGGGCAGGGCGGCCGGCTGCATGAGCGAGTAGCGGGCGACGATGACGGCGATCTGGCGGTAGTAGGCGGTGGCGGTGCGCTGCAGGAAGGACTGGTCGAAGAGGGCGTCGGCCTCTGGTCCCTGGACGAACTGGTTGCCGAGCTGGGACAGGACGTAGTCGTCGGTGTCGACGGAGACGGCGTAGATGTCGGTGGCGTGGCCGCTGTCGGGCGAGGCGATCTCGACGGAGGCGACGGTGCGGCGGAACTGGGCCTCCATGATGTCCCAGGCGGAGACGTTGGCGAGGGTGCGTTCGGGGGCGCCGGGGACGGGCTCGACGGCGATGATCTGGGTGGCGTTGCGGGTGACGGCGACGGGGCGGATGGTGTAGGTGGGAACGCAGAGCAGCTGGGCCGAGCGGTGGACGGCGCGGGCGTGGGCGTCGACCTGGTCGCCGACGGTGACGGAGACGTTGGCAAAGAGGACGAGGATGCGGCGGGCGGCATCGGCGGCGAGGCCGTCGCACCGGACCTCCTTGAAGCGGGCGGCCACGGTCCAGGCGCGGCCCTGGGTCCAGGGGACGGAGTCGAGGCGCACGGCCGAGGCGTTGCAGCCGGGCGAGGAGACGTCGAGGTGGACGCGCAGGGCAAAGGAGAGGGCGTCGGAATCAGGCAGGAGATGGATGTCGGCGGGCTCGCAGTCGAGCGAGCTGGTGAGCCCGTCGGCGGTCACGCGGGTCTGGGCGGTGTCGGGCAGGCGGGAGTGGACGGAGGGGAAGGCGTAGTCGCCGGAGAGGCCGTCGGGCAGGGTGAGGTTGTTGGCGGCGAGGCCGCGCATGATGTAGGAGGCGAGGGTGGAGGAGTCGCTGAGGCGGGCGCCGTCGTCGACGAAGCGGTGGAGGAGCGTCATGGCGAGGGCGTCGCGGGACATGGCCGTGGCCGAGAGCGCGAGGAGGCCGGTCGAGAGGAGGACGAGGGCCTTGAGGAGCAGCGACACGGCCGTGGTCAGGAGCACGGCGAGGTCGCGATGCCGGCCGGCGCGGACGACGACGACGGGCACCAGCGGCGAGACGTAGTCCAGCAGCAGCGTGGCGGCCGCCGGCGCCGCCGACGGCCGTGCCAGCCGCAGCCACGGCGCCGCCAGCTTCGCCTGGTGCTCGACGCGCGCCCACAGCGCGGCCACGGCCGTCAGCAGCGCCGTCGGCCCGTACGTCCACACGAAGCGCAGGCTGGGGCTGCTGGTGGCCAGCCCGCGGTTACGGCCCGAGACCACCAGCACCACCTCGAGCGCGGCCACGGCCGACGCGAACACGGCCGCAAAGGCCAGCAGCACCGTCCGGCGCAGGTACGGCGGCCGCCAGGCCGGGCTGGAGTCGGCTGTGGCCTCAGGCTTTTCGGGAGGCACAGACGAGCGGGCAGGGTCTGCGGCCGTGTCGTCGGAACTGACCGGCTCGTAGCGGTGCCGCTCAGAGCTGCTGCTGGTGGCCGTCGACCAGGCCGTCGACTTGGACGCGGGCGCTGTGGCCATGGCTTCGAATGCAGGAAGACGTGTCGTGCCGTCTGTCTCTGGCCAGATGCAGGGCTTTCTGCTCGGCTTTTCATCTTGCTTCCGTGCAGAATGGCCGATTATATAGATGTAAGCCGTGCTTATTTTTAGACTAGGCATCCGGACAGACTCTGGGGGGGGGGGCAATGTGACAGCCTCTGCCAAGAAGGGCGCAAGCTCGGTGTGCCGGGGGTCGCCAAGAGCTGAAGCAGGACCTGTCGTCAGACGTTTGTGTTTGCTTGGCGCTGAGGGATGTCGTCCACTCAACGACGCATGTCGTCCGTGTCCGGCCTGCGCCTTCCCTGTTCTACATACGCTTGCGCGCCACGGGTCACGTGCAACAAAGCCATCCCGCCGACGTCAGCCATTCTGCCTTGTTTGTGCCTTTGAACTTGCAGCTCCCAAACACCTGCCACCACGACCGCGATGCCTGTCGCCGGCGTCTACGTGGCCCCGTCGGGCCAGAAGACGTTTGTGCCGCTGGAGAACAACCCGGACGTGTTCACGGCGCTGCTGCACGACCTGGGCGGCGCCACGGCGGCGGCGCTGCGCTTCCACGACGTGTACAGCCTCGACGACGCCGCCCTGCTGGCGCTGGTGCCGCGGCCGGCGCTGGCGCTGGTGCTGATCAGCCCGCCGGGCCCGTTTCGCGCCGTCCGCGCCGCCGACGGGGCGCCGCCGTCCGTGGGCGCGGCCGACCTGACGTACGGCGCCACCGGCGACGATCCCGTGCTCTGGTTCCGCCAGACCATCGGCCACGCCTGCGGGCTCATGGCGCTGGTCCACGCGGCCGCCAACAGCGTCGAGGCGCGCGCCCGCGTGCTGCCCGGCTCGCTCCTCGGCCGGCTGCTGCGCCAGGCCGCGCCCCTCGCTCCGGCCGCCCGCGCCGCCCTCCTGCACGACAGCGCCGACCTGGAGGCCGCCCACATGCGCGCGGCCGTGCGCGGCGACTCGGCCGCGCCCAGCGCCCAGGACCCGTGCGCGCTGCACTTTGTCGCGTTTGTGCGCGGCCGCGACGGCCACCTGTGGGAGCTCGAGGGCGCCTCCGACGGGCCCATCGATCGCGGGCCGCTGTCGACCGACGGCGACGGCGACGGCGATGGCGACGGCGACATGCTCGGCGAAGAGGCCCTCGCCCTCGGCGTCAGACGGTTCCTGGCTGCTGCCGGCAGCGACGTCGCCTTCAGCATCATTGCCCTCACCTCGGCTTCCCAGGAATAGGTCGTGATGGAGGGCAGAAAGGAGACATCGCTGATCAGAGGGCGGTGCGGTGCGCTTATCTTACTGAAAGTACCGTTGCAACGTCAGACATTCAGTAAACGGGCTCGATATGCTGAGTGTGCTCCCCTCCTTTTAGTGAATGATGACGTCGGGACACCACGTCGACGATTGGCTGCTATAAATTATGAAAGCAGCTTGTACCGCCACCCACCTCGCTTCCCGTCTTTTCCCTTCTGCAAACCCTCCCGCTCTTTGTGATCATACGACGAAGCAGCACCAAATGACGCTGTCACCTGCTGTGCAGCTTCACTGCTGCGACTGCGACCGCGATTTCAAATCCGAACGCGCCCTTACAGACCATCTTCATAGCTCGATCCACAGCCCGCACAGATGCAAGGATTGCAAGAGAGACTTCGGTACCGCCAAGAGCCTCGAGCAGCATCTCTCGTCCCTACGCCACGTACCGCTATGCCACATTGAGTGTGTAGCAAGTGCAAAATGCAAAAAGGTGTTCCGAAGCCCGTCGGCACAGTTGCATCACCTGGAAAGCGGGAGCTGCAAGTCGGGAATGACAAAGGAGAAGTTGAATGAGGGCATTGCGGCCATGGACACGGAACACATCATTACCCTGCCTCCAGTGCCGACGCCCAGCCTGCTGCAGGGTACTGCGTCCACGGCTTCGACATCGCAGAGCGCCGTCCTCACGCCGACGTCGTCCGAGTTCCTCGACTCCTATCCGTCCACGGCGATCCTGACACCCACTTCGGAGCTCTCGGCTCTTTCTCTGACCAGCTCACTCACATTCCATCCCGGAGCGTTTCCCCAACAGTTGTCGTCAGGCGCATCATCCGAGGGAATCCTCTTTCACTGCCCGCTTGCCCTCGTGACCAAGCCTTGTGAAGACAGGCCGCCGAGGCAGTTTGCGGCCGTGAGCTCGTTGGCGCAGCACATTGAGAGCGGTGCTTGCCACGGGGGAAAGGAGACGTTCAGTCTTGCCATCGAGTACCTGCAGCAGAAGATGGAGGCTCTGGGTTTGGGCGGTTTTAAAATCATGGACTAGACAAGTCTGTCTGATGCACATTGCTTCAATCTAGCACCTTACAGCTACCAACTTGGTAGCGTCATTACAACCGCTTTCTCAGCACACTCAACGGCAAGCCAGCCGCATCACTAATCTTTGCCCACTGCATACGATGTCACTGACATACGTCTCAGCTGACTCGGTTGCAACTGACATACTCCCCAGCTTGCAGAGCCATTAGTCACGTATTGTATCATATCCAGATGCTAAATACGGCACTGCTTTTACTTTGTTTGTCTCGTGCAATATTCTCCGGTTTGCCTTCGCGCTGTTCGAACAGACTGTCCAAGTGATATACCATACAACCATGGACAGCGACGACAACCTCCTGGATCTCCCCCTTGAAACATACACGCGGGATGAGACGCTTCCCGTGGCAAGGGATCGGCGGCAGATGGAGCTGGAGCTGCTGCGAGGAGAGCCATGCGCGACAGTCTTCCAGACGCTGGGCCCGCCGTCCACGCCGGCCACGCCGCCCGTGCTGCCGGCCCGCGGCCTGCTCGAGCGGCTGCCGGCCGAGCTGTTCTTTGGCGTGTGCCGGCTGCTGGACGTGCACTCGGCCCTGCGTCTCAGCCACGCCGGCCGGCGGCTGCGGCAGAGGCTGGCGGCCATCCCCGAGTTCCGCCTGGTCGGCCAGCACGCGTCGGCGAGCCTCTGGCTGGTGCTGCGCGCCGGCCTCGGCGCCCACATCCGGCCCGTAGACCTGCACGCGGCGCTGCGCACGCGCAGCTGCTGCTTCTGCGGCGGCTCCGGCGGCTTCCTGCTCGTGCTGACCGCCCAGCGCTGCTGCTACGGCTGCATCCGCCGCGACGACCACCTCCGCCTGCACACCGCCGTGCTGCTCTCGCCCGCGACGCGCACCTGCCACAGCCGCGTGCTCGCCGGCCCCGTCACCGTCCGGCCAGAGTCGCTGCTGGGGCCGCTCAACGTGCGCAGCAGCTTCCACCACATCTACGTCGCGCCCCCTCAGGCCGTCGCCGCCGCCGCCCGCCAGCTCGTCCCCCCGCACGAGCCCTACTACCGCACGCCCACCGTCGCCCTCTGCCGCCCCTGGTCCACAACCCGCCTGCCGTTCTACGACCCGGCCACCGACAGCCTCGACCACGGCACCGTCCGCTGCGGCTGCTTCCGCCGGTTCGGGCCCTTCATCCCGCACAATGGGGGCAGGATCGGTCTTGCCAGGGAAATATACTATTCGGGTGACGCGTTCTGGCAGCATGTCCGTGGCTGTCCCGATGCCTACTCCGTAGGCGAAACTGCGCCGGCTTTTCTCCAGCGCGTCGCGTGACATCGCGCAGGCACGTGACTGCCCACGATCGCTTACCAACCCAAACAGGAGAGTTGTCGGAAATGCTCTTTGAGACGACACATCTGCCATCGGACAGACTGTTGCGGCCTCACAATGAGCGCTTCAATTCCTCACGTCTGCTTCGGAGAGCGCTGATCGACAGGTCCGTGGCGTTTGACCTGAAACGTCTGACGGAGCCTAATGGCCCTAATGGGCCTGATAGCCCCAATAGGCCTAGCACAACACGGCCCATTGGGCCTGCTAGCCCCTGAAGGACCCCTCTCTTTCGGAACTGTCAGTTGTTGGCTCCTCCCCTTTCTTAGGTCTCTCTCTAATATTGCTTTCCCCTCATTCCACCCGACAACGGACGACAACAAACAACAAAAGACGGCAGCTGCAGGTAAAAAAAAAAAAAGGAAAAAAGGAAAAAAGGAAAAAAAGAAAAAAAAGATTGCAGCCAGGACAGGCCGAGCTGGAAAACGAGCGAATCGAAGCAAAAAGACGGCAGAATGGCGGCGTCCGCGGCGTACTCGGTCGATCCGGCCCTCTACATCTACACGTCGCTGACGGCCGGCTCGTCGCACATCATCACGGCCACCTCGCGTCTCGAGACGATCCTGCGCGCCAACCGCGTGCCGTTCAAGGCCATCGACCTGGCCACGAACCCCAAGGCGCGCATGCTGTGGGGCCGGCGCGCCGGCAAGGACGAGAGCGGCCGTCCGCGGAAGCTGCCGGGCCTCGTGCAGGAGGGCCTGGTCCTGGGCGACATTGTCGAGATCGAGGACTGGAACGAGTACGGCGAGCTCAAGCAGCACGTGAAGCTGTTCTGGGACGAGACCACGCAGCCGCCCATCAGCCAGAAGCCGGCCACGCCCGCGGTGCGCGCGGGCCAGAAGCCCGTCGTCAAGCCGGCCGCCGCGCCGACATCTGCCCCAGCCGCGGCGGCAGGCGTGGCCGCAGGGTCCGCAGGGTCGACAGCTTCGGCAACGGCAGCTACGGCAACGGCAGCCTCGGCAACGGCGGCTACGGCAACGGCAGCTTCGGCAACGGCGGCTACGGCAATGGCAAAGGCACAGGTGGCGGCAGCGGCGGCAGCGGCAGCAAAGGCCACGGCGGCCAAGACGGCGGCTGCCCGGACGGCGGCTGCGCGGGCGGCTGTCGCCAAGACGGCTGCTGCCAAGACGGCGACGACGGCGGTGACGACGACGGCGACGACGGCGACGACGGCGACGACGGCCACAGAATCGGCAGCATCAGCGTCGACCAAGAGCCTGCCCATCCGCAGCGCGGCCAAGGAGGAGAGCGAGGAGGAAAGCGGGGAAGATGAGGCGGCCGGGAAAGAAGCTGCTGCGAAGCCGAAAGAGGAGGAGGCGGAGACAGAGGAAGAAGACGAAGAGGAGGAGGACGACGAGGATGACGACGACAAGAAGCCTGCATCCGCCAGCAAGACAGCGACACCGGCGGCGAAGAAGTCGGAGACGACCGAGGACGATGGCGACGAGGAGGAGAGCGAGGAGAGCGAGGAGGAGAGTGAAGGGGAGGAGAGCGAGGAGGACGGTGAGGAGGACAGCGAGGAGGAGGACGATGCCAAGCCCGTGGATACGGCAAAAGAGGAGGTGGCCGGGGAAGAGGATGAAGAGGAGGAGGATGACAGCGAGGAGGAGAAGGAGGAGGAGAAGGAGAAGGAGGAGGAGAAGGAGAAGGAGGAGAAGGAGGAAGGGAAGGAGGAGGCAAAGGAGAAGAAGGTGGAGAAGACGGTTGAGAAGACTGTCGGGAAGACGGTTGGGAAGACGGTTGGGAAGACAGTCGGGAAGACAGTGGGCAAGACGGTTGGCAAGACAGTGGGCAAGACAGCCGGGAAGCCGGTGGCCAAGCCGGTGGCCAAGACGGTCGCCAAGACAGCCGGCAAGACGGTCGAGAAGAAGGTGGAGAAGGAGACGGCCAAGCCGAAGCCAAAGGCCAAGACGGCGACGACGACGGCGACGACGACGACGGCCACGGCCACGGGGACGGCCACGGCAACCAGCTCGGACGCCATTGCGGCGGCCACGGCCAGGGCCAAGGAGAGGGTGCGGGAGCGCGAAAAGGCAAAGGAAAAGGAGAGGGCCAAGGAGAAGGAGAAGGAGCGGGAAAAGGCAGTGGCCAAGGCGACGGCCAAGGCCAAGGTGCCGGTCAAGGCGAAGCCGGCCAAGAAGTAATGTAAGTAGCAGTCCAGGGTCGCTGTTTGGGCTTTCTTTGATTCAATTATGTCTTTGATCTTTTGATCTTCTTGGTCTTTTTTTCGTTCCTTCTCTTTCTCTCTTTCTCTCTCTCTCTCTCTTTCTCTTTCTCTCTCTCTCTCTCTCTCTCTCACACACACTTTCTCTCACCTTCTCTTCCTCTTCCTCTTTCTCTTTCCCCCCCTCTTCCTCTTTCTCTTCTTCTCCCCCCCCCCCCTACCCATACAACTCCTCGTCGTCGCTCGCCCGCTGCTCCTGGAACGAGGCCACGGCCTTGCCTTTGCCCTTGGCTGTCCTCCCATTGGTCCGTGCGGCCCCACCGTCTTCCGGCCCGTTGCCGAAGCCCGAGCCGAAGCCGCTGCTGCCTCCACTGCCGGCCTCGTCGCCCTCGGTCGCCGCCGCCTTGCCCTTGCCCTTGCCCTTGCGCGACGGCTGTGCCGGCTCGTCGGCCGCGCCGCCGCCGCCGCCGTCCTTCTTGCGCGTGCCCTCAAAGGTCGCCCGCACGCGCTCGTAGTGCGCCAGCTCGCCGGCGCTGATGCTGGGCACCAGCTCCCGGTTGGCCTCGGCAAAGTCCTGCTCCGTCACCACGACGGCCACGTCCTCGGCCGTCGCGTGGTGGTCAAAGTAGTAGGCCGTGGACATGGGCGTCGCCGTCGTGGCCGTCGTGGCCGACCGCGCCTGGCTGAGCGCCGCAATCTTGGCGTCGACCTGCGTGGCCGAGCGCGTGACCGCCTTGAGCATGGCGTCGCTGCAGAGCGCGTAGAAGTCGGCGCCCGTGTAGGTGAACGGCAGCGTCTGGGCCACGGCGCGCAGGGAGACGGTCGGATGGAGCGTGAATCTGGGGGGGGGCATGGAGTGGCTCTTGCTCTTTTCATGGTCTGCGCGGGCCGCCTCGCAGAACCGGACTGCCTTGTGGCTATAG